>BKCH01000143.1:325000-627474 GCA_008635985.1 Ficus erecta | reverse complement strand
GAAATAGAGGATGTGATCATGGTTGTATGACGAGCTTTTTTTTTTTTTTTTTCCTTCTTGTGTCTTTGCTGATATATGAAAGCAACAGGGTATACGCAAGAAAGCTCATGCCTTATATGTTCCTTCTAATTCGTTTTACTATGGATCATCAAAGCAGATTGAGTTATTAGATTGTGATTGCAATTTTTTTCCATGACAACTTTAATTTTGTACTGTGTAGAGTTCTTGGGATTCCAACCGGACTGCAGGTGCTGATGGATAACAATCAAGTAGTAAACAGAGTAATGCGTGAATAGGTAGGTAGAGCAGGGTTGATATTTTTTCTGCTTTAAGATTAATTAAATTGTTCTTTATTTGAATGTTGATCTTAAGGGTGACAGACATCAATTTTTCTGCTCTGTACTTTTCATCAATTGTGAGTTGCTTCTTTTATAAATAATGCTAGTACTTTCTAATTTCTTAGTCACTTGTACTATTTGTCTCTTAATTGATTTTCATTTTTAGTTGACATATGTATTACGCATTTTCCTTTTAATCATTTGCTGCTTTATTGTTGAAGACCCTCAATCCTTGGAGATTAATTTGGTTTATTTTGTAGAGCTGTGGTTTATGATATTCGGTTGCGGGAAGATTATAACTACAAAGCATTCTCTCCCTTGGCTGCATGGTGTGCTTGACTATAAGCTTTTGAAGGCTTTTTCACCTTACGGTCAGAAGACAATTTGGGAGATGTGTTTTTTTACCTTATGGTTAGAAGATAATTAAACATAGGATATGTATTAGGATATACAAAGTCCTTAGGCTTTGTTGTTGGTGATTGTACTTTCTTGCTTTGACATCATGGTCATGAGACTACAATTTTTTTTGTATACAATGGATTTTTTCATAATTATTTGTAGTTTTATTTATTTATTTTAATTATAAAATGTGTAACTAAAATTTACTTAAAGAAGAGCTGCTATTAGAGCACTTCACTATGTTAAAATTATTAACATCGTAAACCATTAAAAGAAAATTAATTGGTAACAAAAATAATACATATATGCAAGAATCAATTCCATAGCACTCAAAAAATGCTATAGTATCTTATTCGTAGCACAAGAAAAATGCTATAACAAGCATTTTTATAGCTTTGAAAAAACGCTATTGAAACTATAGACTTTTAATAACATGAGCTAACATAGCGTTCAATGAAATGCTATAAATCACATACGATAGCATTTTTTGCAAGCTATGGAAACACATATTTGTTGTAGTGTTTCATGAAGAAAAACTTTTTCTAATTCTAAAAAGATTTTAAAGTAAAACCTGATTTTCCAAAACATGTGCAGGAAACAGGAAATTCCTGCACAGGATTTCTAAAAAACAGTGCATAAGCAGGAAATCCCTGCACATGCACTGATAACCAAAGTTTAGGGGACTGTTTTAAGCAGTTTATAAAAGGGGATTAAAATTTTAGCACACAAGGAATTATTTAATAAAATAAGCCAAGTCCTATGGTAAACAACTATAGGACAAATAGTAACCAAGAAGGTTACCAACTTTTAAATATGCCAATTAATTTAGGTTACTTATAGTAACCAGATGAGATACCCAAGCTTTTGGGTTGTGCCTAAAACCCATGGTTACCAATGGTAACCTAATAGGGAATTACTTTAAAAGTAATTGGGGCCTTAGTGAGATTAGTAACCGATTAGGGTATGTGTCTAAGTATAATTGGGCTTAGGCCCAAGGTTACTAATAGTAACCTAATAAGATACTATTTATGTATGACTGGGCCTGGTACCCAGGGTTACATGGAGTAACCTAACAAGATACTATTTAAGTTTGGTTGGGCCATGAGCCCCAGGATTACGGTAAGTAACCAAACGAGTTATCATAAGAAGACGTGGGAGACATATAACTAGGGTTACTGATGAATGCATGTTAAGGATACCAGCATTGCATATAATGATTTACGGTAAGATAAGATGATCCTTATCTTACGTCTTTTGTGAAAACAGGAATTAAACCTGTTGATGTGCCTTGTTGGAACATTAGACCAAGAGCGTAGGACATCAGGGAAGTACAAACCTCACCTACAGTATGGAAAATAGTAAACTATTTTCAAGTATGATTTGTTTACATGATATGATATGATATGCTATGTTATTTCATGATATGCTATGTTAAACCATGATATGCCATGTGTATGTATATGTTAAAGTTGTGGTTGATATAATGTTATGTTATATATTGTGATATAAAGACATCATGAGGCATGTTATCTAATATTAAACCACATGGTAAAAACATATTTAAGTCATAAGATAAGACAAGCAAGGTGTCGTACTAACCTCCTGTTGATGCAGGAGGATTATGTATGTTTCAAGTTCAAGTTCAAGTTCAAGTTTAAGATAAGGGTTATGAATATGATTCCCAGAATTGTTAGGGACCTCGCAAACCTTAACTTTCTGTGAAATGCGCGCAATCGGTACTTACACAAGGGGCCCACATGTTAAGCAAGATAATAAGTTCATAATAAGTCTATAATGAAGCATAAAACATTCATAATCGATCATAAATGGATCATGCATAAGTTATATGATGCTTGACGTGTTTTGTGAGATTATGTTTGTACTTGCTGGGCGAAAGCTCATCAGTATATTTTATACTGTAGGTAAGATGCCTGCAGCTTTACTTGGTGGGCCATGGAGACGATGCGTCAAGTGAAGGGCGGTGTGGGATATCACTACGCAAATTTTTCACAAACTCTTTAAATTATGAACTAGTACATGTATGATTAAGTAATATGTACCATATTACGTATGTGATATTTCAAAAGTCCGGTTTAAAAGGTTGAGGTGTGACCTTTTAATCGGTTTAACAAGTAATGGGTAGGCATGGTGAAGTTTACTCATATGGATAAGTTTATTTAAGTTGTGTTAAAAAAAAAATTTAATTAAGTTACGAACAAAAAAAAAATTTAATTTATTCTGAAATTTTCTGAAAGTTCAAGTGTTTGAAACTAAGCAGTAAGTTAAGTAAGTAAAGTAACGGCCCACGTTTATGTAGTCGGCCCTACGTAGATGGTCGGGGCGTTACAGGATGTTTCTTGGCTTTGTTGGCCTTCTAAAACCCGTGGGTTGGCTGCTGTTAATGAATTGAAATGCACCTCAATGCTTGTTCTTCAGTCTAAACTTTATCCGGAAATATTTCTAGCAGTATTTTTGGACATTGTAAAATGCCCATTTTTACTCTAGTCCACAAACAACTGATATATTCATAATCTAACCGTTCCATATAGTCCATAATTATATTTGGGTCATTGTAATGTCATAAGACACTATCTGGTTGTCTGAAATCACAATCCGAGCTAAGGTGCTATTCGGTATAGGAAAATTTCCCGTTTTGCTCTAATTTTCAAACAACTGATATTTTTATTTCCTAGCAGTATCATAGACTCCATAAATACTCTTAATTCCTTAATTGGACATAATTCAATATCTGATTACCTGAAATTGCAGTCTAAGTCAAATCATACAGTGCGGAAACTTTTCCCAAAAAAGGTTATAATCGACCCAAAATGCTTATCTGAGGTTCCTTATATTGAATAAGGTTATCTCATAGCCTTATTCTATCAAAACTCTAATTATCCCAGTGCTGCACTAAAATTGACAGTCCAGGAATTACACTGGATGTGCTAAGGATTTTCCTTGTTTGGCTGTTCTGATTGTTTCCATACTTGTATTCTTAAGCTTATTCATACTGTCCTTATAAGTAGTGTAAATTAACATAATTTTTCACACTGTACGTTAATTTAACACTCCACACAGTGGAAATTTGTATTGTGTGACTTTTGAACTATATTGGACATTCCCATGAATTAGGTGTCCAATTTAATGAATATGAAAACATTAATTTTTATTCGTATAATTAAAGTTTCTTGACTAAAACTTAATTCAATAGAATACTTACAATACCAAATTGCACTGTCTATGCTAATAAAATATTGGATTTATGAACTTTTGGATTTATCATCACAAAATTCATATTTCCATCAAACATGATTTTATGAGGAAAATTTTTGACTTAATCCCTTTTTAACTAGGATGGTTAAGTCTAAAATTTTTCGGTCATTACACAGGTGGTGGCTTAAGTGATGAGCAGAATGACTGGAGCACTGAGTGATCTAACAATAGCCCTTGAGATAAGTTTGTCTCATCGAATCCATGTTCGATATGCTGGATTTGGAGAGATAGTGTCATCCTTTTGTGATGGTTGCCCATGGACATGGATATGATCCATCTATAAAACCTTCAAGGTTGTAGCCCATGAGTGTGGTTTGAAATTGAATTTGCCATGAATGAAAATTTCTACTAGTGAGTTTTACGGTATTATGGGTTGAAATATTGATAGCAGTGAGAATTGTTTGTTTCATTGGTGTTTGGGATGATGATTTCAGCATTTGGAGGAGGATTTGGGGCGGCCATGGGTGCTGCTACGATAGTCTGTTTAACCGAATGGATGCATCCAGTTGGCCGGAGTGCGCTGGTGGCTAGGGAGAAGTGAAGAGAGAGATGAATCCCATGACATTATTAATCTGATATCATATAGAATTCAGAAGTTTTTGGCATTTTACCCTTTCTATTGATGAAATCAAATATATATATACACAAACTACAAAATTCAAACTTTTCTAATTTAGATACTTGTCTTGAATTAAGGACTTTACAAATCAAATAAATTCAAAATCTAAATTAGAAAACTAACTAGATAATTACATAAATACATAGTATAGCAAAAAAAAAAAAAAAAAATTAAATTTCCCATAACGTGTATGTTTACTGTTTCAAAGTAACTCAAACTGTCAAATACTTCATCATCGAGAAGTATTTTACCTGATTATAGTGTAGTCGGGATTGTTCTTCACATTTCAACAATGATTTGCAATCAAGACTTCAAGATCCTTATATTCATCAACGAGCTCATATAGCACGCCATGTTCTAGGAGCCCAAACTATGTGATTGAATAAATCCTCCTCTATCTGTTGCGGGTCAAGGACTCCTTCTCCTTCCCCTTCTTCAAACTCCGATTTGTGGCCTATTCTTAATACTAATCTAATAGATAACCTAACTTCCTTTTATTTAGTTAAATGATCTAATGTGTATGTTTTGTTTAAGTAATTTTCATTTTTACCAAACAACTCCTCTCTCTCTCTCTCTCTCGACATGTAGGCTTTCTCAAACCGCAACATTGTGATTGATCCGACCTCAGATCATGGCTCTTCGGCTGCTTCGGTCTTAAAAGGGAAGAGATCACCTCTTCGTTGTCACAAGGAAGAGATCGCTCAGAATGTAACGCCCTGGCCATCTACGTAGGGCCGACTACGTAAACGTGGGCCGTTACTTTACTTACTTAACTTACTTCTTAGTTTCTAATACTTGAACTTTCAGAAAATTTCAGAATAATTTTTTTTCGTTATTATTAATTTTTTTTACGCAACTTAATTAAACTTATCCATATGGGTAAACTTCACCACGCCTACCCATTACTTGTTAAGCCGATTAAAAGGTCACACATAACCTTTTAAACCGGACTTTTGAACCATCACATACGTTACATGGTACATATTACTTAATCATACATGTACAAGTTCATAGTTTAAAGAGTTTGTGAAAAATCTGCGTAGTGATATCCCACACCGCCCTTCACTTACCGCATCGTCTCCATGGCCCACCAAGTAAAGCTGCAGGTATCTTACCTACAGTATGAAATATACTAATGAGCTTACGCTCAGCAAGTACAAACATAATCTCACAAAACACGTCAAGCATCATATAACTTATGCATGATTCATTTATGATCGGTTATGAATGTCTTATACTCCATTATGAACTTATTATCTTGCTTAACATATGGGCCCCTGGTGTACGTACCAAATGCGCGCAATCCATAGAAAGTTAGGGTTTGCAAGGTCCCTAACAATTCTGGGAATCATACCCTTCACTCATCAACGGAAGGTTGATTATTCCCTCACGCATCAACGGGAGGTTGATAATCATATACATAACCCTTCACGCATCAACGGAAGGTCTGAGAATTTCTTAAACATACATAATCCTCCACGATTTGGCGGGAGGTTAGTACGACACTTTACTTGTCTGAGTTTAGTCTTAGCCTTGTTATTTAACTCTTGATGAGGATGCTTAAAACCATGCTTCTACATGAAGTCTTGTTTCAAGACTTGTTTCAAGACTTGAGATCTTATTAGTCATGGTGCATGTGATACATGAATATGGCATGACATAAAGATCAATGACATAAAACAACTTGTGGCATGTTTATAAAACATGGCACTAATTTAAAACATGCCATTATCATAAATTATGGCTCAATAGTAAAGTGTGGCATTATTGTAAAACATAGAATAAACATGCTCATGGCATAATGGTAAAACATGATATAAACATAAACATAAACATGGCATGGCATACATGTAAACATGTCATACTTGAAAATAATTTACTATTTTTCATACTGTAGGTGAGGTTTGTACTTACCTGATGTCGTACGCTCTTGACCTAATGTTCCAACATGGCACATCAACAGGTTCTATTCTTGTTTCAATTAAGGCGTAAGATAAGAGTCATCCTATTTTACCATAAATCATTACATTAAATGCTGGTATCCTTAACCAGTATTTATCAGTAACCCTAGTTACATGTCTTCTACATACTACAATGATCTCTTATTTGGTTACTAAATGTTACCCTAAGGCACCTGGCCTAATAAAACAATATCTTGTTTGATTACTTAATGGAACCTTGGGTTCAAGGTCCAATCATACATGAATAGTAATTAGCATCTTATTAGGTTACTAGTAGTAACCCTGGATATAAGCCCAATCATATCTAGATCTTAGACCCATACCTCATTAGGTTACTAAGGCCTAATTACTTTTAAAGTAATACCCTTATAGGTTACCATTGGTAACCATGGGGTTTAGGCCCAACCTAATAGCTTGGGTATCCCATGTGGTTATTATAAGTAACCTAAATTATTTGGCCTATTAAAAGTTGGTAACTTTCTCGGCTACTATTTGTCCTATAGTTATTTACCATAGGACTTGGTTTATTTTATTTATTTCATTCCTTGTTTGATAAATTTTAACCCCTTTTTATAAACTGCTTAAAACAGTCTCATAAAATTTGGTTATCAGTGCATGTGAAGGAATTTCCTGCTTATGCACTATTTTTTTAGAAATCCTGTGCAGGAATTTCCTGTACCCTGCACATTTTTTGGAAATCTATTTGTACTTTAAAATTTGTTTAAAATTTGAAAAGTTTTCTTCATTAAAGTTGTAGATCTCGAAAAACCCTACAACTTTTGTTCTTTACGAAACACCCAGTTTTGCTTCTAACCTACTCTTTTTCCTTGTTAAACCTGCCTGGCCTTACATACTGGGTCTGGGCAGACCAGGCTCGGATTTTCGTAAAACTAGAGGCCTTGGGAGCCTTATTTTTAAAAAATGTTCATGTTGTCCCCTAGGATTTTCTATTTTCTACAACTTTTTAGTTTTGACTTTTCTCAAATTCGGCCTCTAAAGGCCTCAAAATCCTGTTACCAGATTGCTGCCCAGTTTTGATCCGAAACTGGCAGTTTCCATTTTAGTTAGTTCTTACGTAAAATTACACACACACTACCTCGAACAGTTAAAACCGTGAGCCTACGACAAGCATGCAGCGTGTTACGTAATATTTTCATTATCATGAATTCATTTATCCTCCATACAACCTTCATGCAAACCCAAATGGTAATCTATACCAAATTAGGGTTTTTGGGGTTAACTTAAACCCTCCATACAACATACATCACCATTCTCATTTTCATTCATCCAACATCATTCTTGAGTATGTGGGGACATATAACAAACATATAGTAGGCATTCACACATACCACATAATCTCTAACACATATTATCATAAACATGCATCAAACCATAATTAGAGACCACCAAACTCTAATAAAGCACATTCAAGCAATTACTACTAACCCTATTGCATGAAACTAAAAAGTGAGCTTATGCTCTTTCATTCCCAACATGGAAATACACTTAAATCTTAAATCAAACTAAATTGAAGAACTAGAGGGTGGAGAGGATTACCTCAAGATCCAAGAGAGTGGATCTACCCTTTGGTTGAGAAATTTTCTTCTCACTCCATCAACACCAAAAATCCGATCTCTCTCTCACTTTTTTTTTTTTTTTTTCTCTCTTTGGGTTCGGTTCCTAGGGGAGGGAGAGAGAGTTGAAAGAGAGGCAAAAATTTGGGGTCCAACTAATGGTTTTTCTTCTACACCCCATCCCTATTTATAGGTAAAAAATCTTGATTTTTCACCAATTATTTTTATTCTTAAAATTGCATAGTAGTCCCTAAAACAAAATATTTGCTCCTTAATCCTCCTTAGGTGGTCGGCCATGAGGGGTCCTTGGTGGCCAAGAAATCTCTTCCTAGTTATCTCCTAATGCACATTTCTTTTTAATTTCCATTTTCTTACTATTTTCAACTATTAACAGTACTGCAATACTAAATTGCAGTCCAGAATTTATCTGCCCTTAACTGGACTGCGTATGGATTTTTCTTAGGACTTGAAGCTACTAAGTCCTTATTATTCCAAATATTATTCCTGATTTTTCTAGAGTTGTCCCATGCCTTATTCTTACTTCTTCATCTGTAATGACAGTTTTTTCGCAGTATAATTTCCATACTGTTAATTACACTGCAGTACCATCTCAGTCAAACCTTAGGTCAACCTGGTCAAACGTTGACCGGCATAAAATTATAAATTCATATTCTGCCTTTTTCATCAAAATGCCTCATGCTTGACTAAGCAAACTACTATTGAGTCTCATAGCTAATTAAACGAGAACTCAAACATATACTGATATTCAACTCAGATCATGAGTTTCATATTGACATATAAGATTCAGACTTAGATTTTCCTTGTATCTAAGGAAATCATAAGTTCATCAAAATTTCGGGTTATTACACAGAAGATCTTGTAATCTCCTCGGGTGGTCGCGGTGGGAGGAGATTTGTTCCTCCACGCGCCTCTGAAAGGCTCCGGTCGGTGCCTCTGATTGCCCGTGCAGTGGGTGCTAGATTGATCGAGCTCCAACGATAGCGTCCTAAAAAGCAACGACTCTAGTCAGATTGGGTGCAGCGTGACGGCGTTGAAGCCAGAGTAGTGGTCCGCGATCAGATCTGCAGTGGCATGATGCGATATTCAGTGAGAAAGGGTGCTGGGGTGGGAGAGAGGAGAGAGAGAGAGAATGGGAAAGAAATAGAGAAAGGGGAAGTCCAATTAGATCCACACGAACTCCCAGCTCGTCACTCGCGTTCCTGCTGCCCCATCATCGCCTCCGCCGTCATCTTCTCCACAGCGAAGAAGCCACACCGCAATGGAGCCAAGATCGTGTGTGAGAAGAGCAGAGAGAAAGAGGGAGAGAATGGGTTGGTTTTTTATCTATTTTTATTTATTTTTTTTAACAATAAATCAGTGATTTACCAGTGGTCAATCAGTGATTAACTACATAATATGGTCAATCAGTGATTGACCATTTATAAAATTGATTAACCATTATGAGAGAAAAATCCCTTTTATTTAATTTTAAAAACTTAAGCTTTTTAACTAATTTTTAAGAACTTGGGCAATTTATAAAATAATTTATTAAAAAAAGGCCAATTAGCTATAAACCCCTATAGCAAGTTGAATTTACGTGAGACTAACTTATATTTGGTATATAAGCTTTTAATCTGTCAGCAGTAACCTTAAATTTATGTTTCTTGCAAGTTTGGGAAAATATGTCACTTTTAATCAATTCAAAATGATCTTAAATTTAATTTACGAATATATCTTCTGAACAATTTTTTCCTGGTACGAAAGCTAAATCTTCTAATTAGGTATCAACATTAATTAATATTGCTGAAAACTTTGCTATGTATTTCATAGGGACCAGTAGTGAATGGAGCAGCTTGTGGCGCCTGTTGTGGAACTCGTTAAGTGTTTGATGTTTGATCCAATCGGCTATTGTTGGAAATATCATACAGGCGTTGAAGAAAACATGGCTACACTGCAACGAAAAGCGGCAGCGCTAAAGACTCGAAAGAGTAACATTGAATCACAGCAAGCCACAGAGCTCAAGCCAGGAAAAGCGTTAGGAGAGGACGTTAAATGTTGGCTGGCGACTGTCGAAAAGATTGACAAAGAAATTGGCCATATTGAAAATGAAGCAAGAAATGTGAAATACTTCTGTCGTGCTTGCCTCGGGAAACAAATTTATCTGAAGACAAACCTCGTGCAAGAACTCTATGAAGAGGGTAACTTTCCGAATGGTCTGTTCGCATCACTTCAAAAACGTGGAGAACTATTGCCGACAAAGAAAATATTAGGAGGTGAAACTACTTTCAAAAGAAAAATGGATGAAATTTTTTCCTACTTGACAGACCATGACAAAGTTCGAAGTATCGGAGTTTATGGCATGGGCGGGGTTGGTAAAACAACTGCCCTTGAACATACAAATAACCGTCTTGTCGAAGATCACAAGTGCAAGTTTGACCATGTGATTTGGGTAGATGTCACAAAGGATTCGGATGTTAGAGATTTACAAGATAGAATTGCACGCAAGTTGGATATGGATATTTCAATATACGAGGATCAACGAACAAGGGCAAGAGAATTGTATCAGATGCTCATCACGAAAAAGAGATGTGTGCTCATCCTTGATGATTTATGGAAAGCATTTCCTCTTCAAGATGTAGGAATTCCCGAGCCTACTTCCGAGAATGAATTCAAGTTAGTATTGGCAACAAGATATCATGATGTTTGTCGTGCTATGCACTGTGAAAAAGTTATCGAAATGGAGCTTCCTTCAGAAGATGAGGCACTGCAACTGTTGTCGGAAATAGTCGGCTGTGATGGCAAAAGCGAACCGAAACTGGAAAATAGGAAAGCGGTTGTTCAACAATGTGGATGTTTGCCTCTCGCAATTGTTACGACAGCAAACAGATTAGCAGGTTCTGTTGATTGTTATGATTGGGAGTTTGTGCTAGAGGAACTAAAAGACTTCATGAAGGGGTCTGTATCGACAGAAATAATCAAGACGTTGAAATACAGTTATGATCACTTGAATGATGAGAAATATCAACAATGTCTTCTTTATTGTGCACTGTATCCTGAAGGCCATCCAATTGAAAAAAGCTCATTGATAGAGCATTTGTTAGCGGAGGGAATAATTAAAGAAAAGAAGACAAGGAGATTGGATATTTTAAAGGGTTTTGATGCGTTGAACAAGCTACAAAAGGCTTGTTTATTGACGAAAACAGTTAACTATCTAGGTGCTGAATGTGTGAAGATGCATAATTTGATTAGGGATATGTCGATGCAAATAACAAGTTGCAGTTCTCGAAATCTTATACAAGCAGGTTTAGGATTGAAATCCTTGCCAAACGAAGAGATTTGGAAAAAGGATCTTGAAAAGGTTTCTTTAATGCACAACAATATCTCAGAGATCCCTGAAAGTATTGAGCCAAAGTGTCCTAAACTCAAGACATTGTTGCTATGCAATAATAGTTTAGGAAGCATCTCAGACAATTTTTTTCTTTTCATGACAGAGCTCAGTGTTCTTGATCTGTCCTACACTAAAATTGTGAAGCTGCCGAAATCAGTCTCCACCTTGGTGACTCTTACTGCATTGTTCCTCAGAGAATGCGACAACTTGAGATACGTGCCTTCCTTGGCAAAACTCAGGGATTTACGGACGCTGGACTTTCAAAATACTGGAATCGAAGAACTTCCTGAAGGTATGGCGCAGCTGGTCGAACTTCAATACCTTAATCTTTTGGGGAGCAAATTAGAGTCAATATCTGAGGGGATTTTATGCAAACTCAGTAAACTCCAATATCTCTCAGTTCTTAGTGGTCATCACGAAGGTCCAAGAGTGAAAGCAGAGGAGTTAAAGTATCTGAGAAATCTGGAGACATTTAATGGTGAGTTCCAGGACATCAACAATTATAACACGTATGCTAAACTTTTGAGCCCAAACGAAGGACCCACCTATTACACACTTCAACTAGGGTTTTCTCATCCACATGCAGCTTTTGACAAACAGAAGGTTGTATTTTTAACAAAGTACAACATGAAGGACAGCGTGGAAACTCCTGACTGCCGGCTGTTGTTGCCTGAGACCGCCGAGCGACTAGTGTTAAAGGAGTGCTTTATCACAGTTAGTAGTCTATGTGAGCTCATCTTATTCGACAAAGCAACTAACTTGAAGTTCCTCGAGATTAAGAGATGTGATGGGTTACAGCATTTGTTTTCTGATTCTTCAAGCATCTTTCCTCTTCCTGCAAGTCTCGAGAAAGTGGACCTTGATGGACTGAGCGACTTAGGCGAATTGATCAAGAACGAGAGATCATTAGGAGCATCTGCATTCGGACATGACATCTTTTCCTCTCTCAAGGAATTAAAAATGAGCAATTGTCAGAAGATGAAGAGATTGTTCCCAACTGCTGCACTACCAGGTCTTGAAGTGCTGATTCTGTCTAACTGTGAGCATTTGGAGGAAATAATACCCACTACGTCCACGGCAGGAAATCAAAATCAAAATCAGGAAGGAAGAAATGATGGTTCCTCTAAAAATGTCGTTGCTCTACCTAACTTGAGAAGGTTACATTTGTCAGTGCTACCCACTTTGAAGAGCATTCCCGTGATCGCTGATTCCTTGCAAGAAATTGAAATACGGAGCTGTCCAAAGTTGAAGAGTCTCCCTCTCCTTGACAGAAAAGAAATTCTCCCCCTTCTTGAACGGGTTGACATAGGTGAAAACTTGTGGCAATCGTTGGAGTGGGAACATCCAAATGCTAAGATTCTCATCCACTCCATGTTCATGAAAGCTAAAGTGAATATGAGAACTGGTAACATGTCTATCTTCCATCACATTTACTTTAAAGTTGCTCTGCGTTGGAATTTCATACTGAATGTAAATTTCTCTTTATTTTATTTCAGTGGATAACTCTAATTTTAACTCAATACGCCTATAATAGAAAAGTCTTCAAATTATATATCTTTATAGTTTAATTTTTGCGGGACATTATTATAATATTTTTTGACTGCTATAGCATATTTTACCATGTCAAGCATCTAGGCTCCGGATTTAGCACGGGCAAAAAAGGGGCGGCATAAGTTATCCAGTTTGAAGACTCACATGGCTTAGTGTTGGTGAGTACTCATAAACTGACATATACCTTTTCGTGAGGGGTTGAAGTTTAATTTTACTTTACCGATACTGAAACCATTTTATCACCATGAAGACAAAAAGATAAAAATTGTGTGAGTTCCACAAAAGTGAAAATAATTATTTTGTCATTATTTATTTACCCTTAACAAATCCATTAAAAAGAAATCCTTAACAAGTTAAATTTTGTGTTAAACATTTTTCCATAGTTAGGGTGATGCATCAGAGGTTTTCCCTTATAAAACAGGTTTGGTTCCTCATGAGCAAGTTAAGTAGAACAGAAAATTGAAATTTGGCGATTTTATTCTATTAATGATTAGTAATGTGTATCCACTCACATTTTCTAAGTTTAGATCCTTGTTTCTCTTATCTGCATGTCCAATGGTATATATAGAGTGCGCCTAGTCAACTCGATCGCACTGTCAAATATACATCTGTTTTATTTTATTTAATCTGCAACTACTTGGATTTACTTCTTTTCTTCTACAATTCTAATTCTAGAGAACTATCAATTAGGCAGATCATATCGATGTTTCCTTTTCTTTCTTGTTCACTCATTTGTCGTTGACAGTAGTTACATATTCTTTGCAGTTCAGATTTATTTCTCATCTGTCTCCGTCGTTTGTTTCAGTTGGAGAAGAGAGAGAAGTTAAGAGTTAAGAGTTCTTTAACTTCTCTTTCGATTGATAATGTTGCACTGACCATGGAACAGTTCCTCTGGCTACTGAAGAAGAGGCTAGTTTTCCAACCAATTCCCCGCTAAAAAAAAAAAAGGATTATCGTCGGAGACAAAATAGCAGAATGCATCAAGAATGGAGTGAAAAGGCAGAGAACAAAGTGGAATATGCCGTAACTTTCTTTTCATTTGTATTGTTTGCGCAAATAATAGCTTCCACAAGGCATCTTTTTTTACTTACGCAATGAGTATGTTCAGTTTATAGCCGTATCAATGAGATGATGAAGTGCTACATTAACATTCTGGTCGTTTAGTGTGCTGCTCCTGAACTTCTAATTTCTTTTACTTGTTATTTTTCCAAGAATTACACGTTTATTTATTGTAATTACGTATATGTTTTCATCCTAGTTTCTCTAAGAGTACTATTTTATGAGGTTGATGTGAACTTGCTTGTTTATTAACCAAGTTAAACTAGATAAAGGCCATATTCTTGAAAGAGAATCAAATCCCAAGATAGTGGTCATCCAATTAAGGGTTCTAACTGTGACGCCCCGACTTCCCAAGCCGGGTCGACACCATACATACTTGTACTTAACTTACTTGAAAATTTGAGACTAATTTTTTTTTTTTTTTTAAAACATAAATACATAGATTATCTTGTAGAGAAAAAAAACTTGTCATGCATACATACTATACTGAAAATTTCATTCTCAAGTCTTCAAACTTCATACATACTGTGTAACATAATTTACTTTTGAGATATATACATATTAACTCAAAAGTGGTTGCGGAAATTTTTTTTTTTTTAAAACATAAATACATAGATTATCTTGTAGAGAAAAAAACTTGTCATGCATACATACTATACTGAAAATTTCATTCTCAAGTCTTCAAACTTCATACATACTGTGTAACATAATTTAGTTTTGAGATATATACATATTAACTCAAAAGTGGTTGCGAAAAATTTTTGCGTAGTGGTATCACATACCGCCCTTCACTTGCTGCATCGTCTCCATGGC
This sequence comes from Ficus erecta, assembly GCA_008635985.1. Taxonomy (NCBI): domain Eukaryota; kingdom Viridiplantae; phylum Streptophyta; class Magnoliopsida; order Rosales; family Moraceae; genus Ficus; species Ficus erecta. Next base: position 612,499 of record BKCH01000143.1, on the reverse strand, counting down.
CCACCAAGTAAAGCTGCAGGCATCTTACCTACAGTATGAAATATGCAAATGAGCTTTCGCCCAGCAAGTACAAACATATCTCACAAAACATTTTAAACCTCTTAAAAATATATGTCAATCATCATGTAATTTATGCACGATCCATTTATGATCGATTTGAATGTCTTATGCTTCATTATGGACTTAATTTTGAACTTATTATCTTGTCTTAACATGTGGGCCCATAGTGTACGTACCAAAAGCGCGCAGCCTCCAAACAAAGTTAGGGTTTGCAAGGCCCTAAGCAGTTCTGGGAATCATAAACATAACCCTTCACGATCTGGCGGAAGGTTGATTATCATTATACCCTCACGCATCAACGAAAGGTTGATAATCATAAACTTGAACTTGAAACATGTATCCTCCACCTGGCGGGAGGTTGGTACGACACCTTACTTGACTTGGTTTAGTCTTAGTCTTGTATATTTCAAGGCTAAGAATCTTTAATTGTGATCTTATTAATCAAGATGCACATGAGACATAAACATGGCATAACCATAAATCATGGTATAACTTGATACATCATGCCTTATCATGACTTATCATGACTTAACATAGCTTAATATGTCATAACATAGCTTAACATAACTTTACATGACATGGCATGGCATAGCATAACATGGCATAACATAGTATAGCATGACATAACATGACATATATGGAACATGTTATATATTTGAAAATAGCTTACTATTTTCCATACTGTAGGTGAGGTTTGTACTTACCTGATGTCCTACGCTCTTGGTTTGTCGTCCCAATCATGACACGACAACAGTTCATACTCCTGTTTCCAAATAAGGTGTAAGATAAGAATATTTCACATTCTATCTTACCATGAGTCATTATATATGATGTTGGTACCTTAACCAACATCCATGAGTAACCCTAGTATATGTCCCTCCTACATTAATTTCATTACCTCATGATAACTTGTTTGGTTACTTAGAGTAACCTTGGGTTGGTATCATTTGGGTAACTAGGCCCAATTATATTTGAATAGTGTTAGGTTATATTGGGTAGCCTTGGGCTCTGGGCCCAATCTAGTAACCCGGATATCCTTCTTGGTTACCTTCGGTCATTATTAAGACAACTTGTGGTCTAAATACTTATTTTTTTTTCTTGCCTTGGAAAAACTTAGTTTTTCCTTGTCCTTTTCATAAAAACCCTTGTTTAACTTATGAAAAATTATAACTCTTTGAGTAGGGATTATAAAAATTATCAACAGTTGAAAACTGCCTTTGGAACAGTTCCTTACTGCCAATTATCTGTGTATGTGCAGGAATGTCCTTTTCCTGCACTGTTTTTAGAAAATCCGATGCAGGAATTTCCTGTTTCCTGCACAATTTTGGAAATCAGGTTTTAACTTTAAAATCTGTTTGGAATTTGAAAAATCTTTCTTCGTGAAAGTTTTAGATCATGAAAAATACTACAACTTTGGTTCTTTACACAAAACCCAGTTCTATCTTTAACTTGTTCATATTCTGAGTTGAAATTGGCTGGCCGTGCACAAAGTCTGGGCAGACTAGGCTCGGGTTTTTGTAAAAACGAAGGCATTTGGAGCCTTATTTTTGAAAACTGTCCATGCTTTCCCCTAGGAAAATCCCTTCTCTACAACTTTCATGTTTTAACTTTCTTCAAATTCGGCCTCTAAGGGCCTCAAAATCGACTTTTCAGAAAACTGGCCAGTTTTACCCGAACTGGCAGTTTTCTTGTTTAAGTTCATTTTACGTTCTAATTTCGCACACCCTACCTCAAACGGCAGCAGCCGAGAGCCTACAATCATCATGCAGCGTTTTCTAACGTAAAACATACATTCATACATCATCCAAATATCTTGGGACATATCACAAACACTTAGTGAGCAAACACCCTTAGCATGAAATTCTAGAGCATAAAATCATGCAACTAAACCTATTGCATGCAAATAAAAGAGTGAGCTTATGCTCTTACAAACCATTGCTTGGAAATACACTTAAATTTCCAAATTAAAGCTCACTTAAAAAGCTTAGGGTCATAAGGTTTACCTCTAGGGTTTGGAAGTTGGTTCTCAAGCTTGGATCCCAAACTTTTCCTTACTCCCTTTGGCTGCCATCACAGCCGGCCTCTCCCCTCCAAATGGGTTCCAAAATTTTCGGCCATACCTCATGAAACAATTACACATAAGCATGATGCTCCAAACTTAATGAAAAAGTTAGAGGTTTAGAGGGTTTTACCTATACCTTGATCAATTCAAAGGTTTGGGTGGCTTGATTCAACTTTCTCTCTTTTTTTTTTCCTCGCCACCACCCACAACCGGTTTTTCCCTCCAAATGGGGGTTTCAAAATTTTGCCACTCAAGCTTGAGCTCCCCTACCCAAAATCCGGCCATTCACCAAGCCAATTTCCTTACTACAAATTTTTTTTCTTCACCTACTAGGGTTCGGTTTTCTTGAAAAAGGGGTGAGGGAAAATTTTGTCATGGTTTGGCTAGATTTCTCTATTTCTCCACTAAAAATCCGCCCCCCCCCCCCCTCACCTCTATTTATAGGCTTTTTGAACTTTTCAAAATTGCTAAAAAGTCCCTGAACTTGGATTTAATTATTTTTCTAAAATTGCTAATTGGTCCTTGAAGCAAAAATATTTGCTAAAGAACCCCTACATGTGGTGGCCGGCCATTGCTTGTCTTGGAGCCCAAGTTTTGCTTACCTCATCATGATGACATAATGCTTACATCACCTTGATGACATCATGCTTACATCATCTTGATGACATCATGCTTACATCATCATTGCTAACTTTTCCAAAAATTGCACTTTTGCCCCTAAAGACAAAATATTTTCAATTTAGTCCCTGCAGTTGATCGGCTAAGGTAGAGCCACTTGACTTCCAATTCATGCATAATTATCCTCTTGATTCCAAGAATCCCTTAATAAAATTATGCAATCCATTTCCTTACTAACTTTGATAATCTCAATACTGTTTTGTCCTAAAACAGTATTATCATACTGAATTGTAGTCCAAAATCCATCTGCATAAAATTGGACTACGTATAAATTTTTCTTGGGACTTGAAACCATTTAGCCCATATTGCTCCAAATATTGTGCTTGATTTTTCTAGGGTGGTCTCATAGCTTATTCTTGCTTATTCGTTCGTAAAGACGGTTTTCCGCAGTATAATTTCCATACTGATTATCCTATTGCTGTATAGTCATACCTTTGACCGTTCTTAGTCAACCCTTTGACTTTTTTGGTCAATTTTGACTTTCTTGGTCAAACTTTGACCAACATGAAATTATGAAATTTCGTCATGCTGTTTTCCTTAAAACGCCTTTTACTTAGCTAAGTAATCTTTTGTTGAGTCTCGTAGCTAGTTAATCGAGAACTCAAACCTATATTGTTATTCCACTCCGATCATGATTCAGACTTAGGTTTTCCTTGTTTCAAAGGAAATCTAAAGTCATCAAAATTTCGGGTATTACACTAACAACATGAGATGACTGTCATACAAAAGATCCTTAAGAAAAGAATATGTTTCAACTTGTTACTCTTATATTTTTGAAAGGTGCATCTCAATGTATAATATTTTGGATTAAAAAATTTACTGCAAAATTTCACTAGTATTCTATTGAGTATTCATAGTTCATTTTAAGTTTGGTAGTCGTAGCGAGTAACACCTCTAGCTGGGGGTCATTACATATTTGCATCATGTTGACTCTGAAAATGTAATAACCGAAATTTTTGTACGGACTCGTGATTCCCTTATATATAACGGAATTTAAGTTCGTACTACGTGTTTATGTGATGTTTCATGAAAATTATGAATATCAATGTGAAATTCATAATTTTATTATCAGAATATGTTTGAGTTCTTATAGTATCGTAAGACTCGATGATGATTTATGTTTTTGTTCTGGCATATGTATGACCAGAATAACTCACGACCTGTGTAAGACTGTATTGCAGTATAATAAGAAGTGTTGAAATTATACTGCAGCCAACCATCATTACGGATACAGAGTTAAGAATAAGGTATGGAATTGCTCTATAATAATCAGGAGTAATATTTGGAGCAATGAGGGCTAAGTGGCTTCAAGCCCTAAGAAAAACCTATACGCGGTCCAGTTAAGTGCAGATGAATTCTGGACTGCAGTTCAGTATGACTGTAGGTTTATAGTTAAAACAATATTGGTACTATCTGGATTATTAAGAAAATTGACTGTGTATTAGGAGGGAATGCCAAACATGGCATTACTTGGAGGCCAAGTAAGTAAATATAATTATGTGAATTTTGGGAATTTTTGAAATATTAGAAAGAATTAAGTGGATGAGTATGAAAAGATTTTTTGGTGGATTAAGCTCTCAATGGCTGGCCACCTCATGGGATTAAAAGGCAAATATTTTGTCTCTAGGGCCAAATATAAAATTCTAAAAAAGTTGAGAAAAAAAATAATTGTGGAAAATTTGGAAATTTCCACCTATAAATAGTGGTTGTATGTAGAACTAGAACCATTTAGTTGAGCCTTCCAATTTCTAGTTCTCTTCAAACTTTCCCTCCCTAGCCTTAGAAAAAAGAGAGAGCGAGAGAGAGAGAGAGAAAGAGAGAGTATGGCCGGTTGTTAGTGAAGAGTGTGGAGGAAAAAAATTTCTCATCCCAAGGTCTAGAGCGACCATTCTAGCTTTAGAGGTATTCCTCTTAATCCTCTAAGAATTTCATTGGGCTTTTAGTTGAGGATTTATGTGTATTTCAAAGTTTGGGTTGTAAGAGCATAAGCCCATAATTTTTATTTTACCCTATATTATGGTTTGGAATTGATTGGTTATGCCTTAGATCTATGCTTAGGTTAACTTGGTGCTAGATCTAAGCATGGGTTTGATTTTTTTATGCTCTATGTTGAGTTTAAGATTATGTGTGCTCATTGCTCACCATGTGTTTGTAAATATACCTTCACATGGTTAAGTAGGGAGATGTTATGAATAATGATGATGATAATGATGATGTGAATGCTAAGTGTATGTTGGTTAAGGAATTAACCAAAAAACACAATTTGGTAAGCTTGAAAAATTTATCAAATATTGTGTTTTTCATGAAGATGAACAAGTGAATGATTGAATGTTAAGAATGAATCCAACGCGTTGCATGTTGACGTAGGCTCACGACTTCGACCGTTTGAGGTAGTGTGTGCGAATTTTTAACCAAAAACTAACTAAATGCAAAACTGCCAATTTTTGGAAATAATCTGGATAGTTTTTCTGGAACCCAGTTTTAAGCCCCTTCGAGGTCGAATTTGGAAAAAATTATAACTATAAAGTTGTAGAAAATTGAAAATTCTAGGGGGCAATGTAGACGGTTCTTGAAAATAGGGCTCCAAAGGCCTCTGTTTTTATCAAAATCCGAAGCTGGTCAGTACAAACAGAGTACACGACTAGAATTTTTCAAAAAGAGAAACAAGTAAGTTAAAGGCAGATTTAGGTTTGGGACAAAAAAACAAAAGTTGTAGATTTCGATGAGATCTACGACTTTCAGGAAGAAAACTTTTTCAATTTCTAAACTAATTTAAAGATAAAATTGGATTTTCAAAACTATGTAAGGTAGAGGAAATTCCTGCACAGGATTTTTAAAACTGTGCATGACACAGGAAATTCCTACACATGCACTTTCACTCAAACTAAGAGGCTGATTTCAAAAGTAGTTTTCAAAGTTTTACAATTTTACGATCCCGATTAAAAGAAATTACGGTTTTACAAAGAAAACAGTTTTAAAAAGTTTTGAATCAATTTGAAATTTCACAAGTAGTTTTTAAAAAAGGCAATTCCAAGTGTCCAATCAAGATAATACTTGAAATTATGAAAATAAGGTAATTTTGAGAAAATAGGAATAGGCCCAAATTAATTAAATATATGGTAACAATTCTATGACGAATAGTAATTAGATGTTATACCGATTTATTATGTTGGGCTTTGTGTTTATGGTTACCCATGGTAGTCGGATAGGATACCGATTAGTTATGATAAGGTTTGTATCCATGATTACCAGTGATAATCAGATTGGATACCAACATTGTATGTTATGGTTGGTTGAGTTATGTGGCAGAACGATTCTTACGTTCTATTTGAAAATAGGATTATAACCTATTGCTTTGCCGTTTCGTACGTTAGGACAAGAGCTTAGGATAACTCGTAAGTACAAACCTCACCTATTGTGACGCCCCGACTTCCCAAGCCGGGTCGACACCATACATACTTGTACTTAACTTACTTGAAAATTTGAGACTAAATTTTTTTTTCTTTTTAACATAAATACATAGATTATCTTGTAGAGAAAAACTTGTCATGTATGCATACCATACTGAAAATTTCATTCTCAAGTCTTCAAACTTCATACATACTGTATAACATAATTTACTTTTGAGATATATACATATTAACTAAAAAATGGTTGCGGAAAATTTTGCGTAGTGGTATCCCACACCGCCCTTCACCCGTCGCATCGTCCGCATGGCCCACCACTTAAGCTGCATGCTTCTTACCTACAGTATGAAATATACAATGAGCTTTCGCCCAGCAAGTACAAACATAATCTCACAAAACATTTCAAACATCTTAAAACATGCCAATTATCATGTAACTTATGCATGAACCATTTATGATTGATTGAATGTCTTATGCTTCATTATAGACTTAATTTTTAACTTATTATCTTGTCTCAACATGTGGGCCCATAGTGTACGTACCAAAAGCGCGCAGCCTCCAGACAAAGCTAGGGTTTGCAAGGCCCTAACAGTTCTGGGAATTATAACTTGACCCTTCACGATCACGGAAGGTAAATATCACAACTGAAACATGTAGCCTCCACGATCACGGGAGGTTGGTACGACACCTTACTTGATTTATCTTACCATGTGGATCAACATTAGTGAACATGCCTCATGATGTCACTATATCATATCATACCTAACACTTGTCATAACATGGCATTCTTGAAAACATGACATTCTTGAAAACATGGCATTTCTTGCAAACATGGCATTCTTGTATACTTGGAATAACTTCTCATGGTATAACATGTCATAGCATAACATAGCATGTATACTTGAAAATAGTATTTACTATTTTTCATACTGTAGGTAAGGTCTGTACTTGCCTGTTATGCTATATCTTGGGTTTTGTTGCTCCGACTCAAGTTGCAACTGCAGGTTACTTCCTGCTATTAAAAAGCACATAGGATAAGGATCCTCTAAAATGTTGGTGACTTATCCAACATTCATACACAATCTTAGTTATATGTCCCCCAATTATACACATGATAACTTATTGGGTTACATTGGGTAACCCCAATTTAATTCGGACTCTAACATGTTCATATTGCAGTTTGAACTCACCTGGCCGTGCATAAATCCTGGGCACGGTCAGGCTCGAGTTTTTGCAAAAAAGAAGGCTTTTGGAGCCTTATTTTCAACAAATGTCCACGTTGTCCTCTAGGAAATTCCCTTCTCTACAACTTTCATGTTTTACGTTTATCCCAATTCGGCCTCTAAAGGCCTCAAATTCCACTTTCCAGAAAACTGGCCAGTTTGTACCCGAACTGGCAGTTTTCATTCTTAAATTCGTTTTACGTCCTATTGTCACAAATCTATCTCAACCAGCCACCGCGGGAGCCTAGGATCACACATGCAGCGTTTTCTAACATCCCAAACCAACGCTCATGAGATCCGTTCACCTCCATGCAAACCACAAACGAAAAAAATTGCCTTCCTAGGGTTTGCATGATTCTAAATTCATACAAAGCATACCATTCATTCAAGTTCTATTCTAGCATCCTAGCATGCTCATACAACATCATTCTTAAACTTAATTGGGGACATACAACATATCAAACACCTAGCATGCGATTCTAAAAATCAATCAAGCATAAGCATAAAACTATGCAAGCTCATAAATCAAACTCATAAATCAACCACCCTTAATACCTAATCAAGCACCACACCTAGACTAATCTAGGGCAATAAGTAAATTGAGCTTATACTCTTACATCCCTTGCTTGGAAATACAATTAAATTTCCAAATTTAAAGCTCAATTTAAAAGGTTAGGGTCAAGGATAATTACCTTGATTCCACTCAAGGATTTGGTTGGGTTTGATCCAAAATTTCTCCTCCCCCTTGGTCTCCCTCACCTTCGGCCTTCACCCTCCAATGGGTATCAAAGTTTTCAGCCAAAAACAAGAACAAATTCACATAAGATTAATGTTCCAAGCTAAATAAAAACTTAAGGTTTAGGGGTTAGAGGTTTAGAGATGGGTACCTTGATTTATCTCAAAATTGGCTAGGATTTGGCTCACCCAAAATCCGAGACCTTTGCTTGCTCTTTACCCAACAATTCCTCACTTCTTCTTTTCCTTTTTCTCCTCCCCCCACACTTGGCCTCTGGCCCTAATGGAGTACTAAAAGAAAAATCAACCTTGGCTTGGTGTTCTTCACAAATCCGAACACCCTAAATTGGTTCCTCTAGGTTTCTATTTTTTTTTTTTTTTTTGAAGAGGAAAAGTGTGAGAAAAATTTTTACAAGACTTTGGCTAGAATTCCCAATATTTGGCTCAAAAATCCGCCCCCCCCTGGCTATTTATAGGTGAGAATTTGGGTCTCTTTGCAATTATTTTTTGTTCAACTTTTGCTCATAAATCCTTGGAGCAAAAATAATTGCACAAAATTTTGCTAAATGACCCTCCAAGTGGCCGGCCATAGTGAGCTAGGTGTCATGGTGTGATTTGTTTCCACCATTTATGATGTCATAATTCAAAAATGGGATGATGTCATAAATCATAAGGTCTTGTTTGGCTTTTTTCTTCAAATGCAGTCCATTTCCAAGCCGACACAGATATTTCCAATACTGTGCTTCACTAATGCACAGTACAATTCAGTACTGTTATACTGAACTGCAGTCCAAAATTTATCTGTGTATAGTTGGACTGTATAAAAAATTTTCTTATTTAAAGCCCTTTGGCCCTTAATACCCTATTTTGGTGCTTGATTTTTCTATGGTGGTTTTTAAAAACTTAATTATACTATCTGGTCCGTAAAGACGGTTTTCGTAGTATATTTCCCATACTGCTTATCATATTACAGTACCGTCTTTTGTTTGACCACTCTGGTCAACCTTTGACTTTTTTTCCGGTCAAACTTTGACCAACATGAATTCATGAAATCTCGTCATGCATTTTTCCTTAAAAGGCCTATTATGGAGTCTCGTGGCTAATTTACCAAGAACTCAACCCTACACTGATAAAATTATGAATTTTGTATTAGTATTCATAATTTTCATAAAATTGCACATAAACACATAGTACGAACTTCAGATTTCTTATATACAAGAAAATCATGAGTTCGTGAAAATTTTGATTATTACACCTATAGTATGAAAAAAAAAATAGCAAATTATTTTCAAGCATGACATGTTTACATGTATGCCATGATATGCCATGTTTATGTATGTGTCACGTTTTTACCATTATGCCATGATCATATGCTACACTTTATGATTATGACATACTTTACTATTATGCCATGGTTTACAATAATGCCGTAGTGCCATGTTTTATAAACATGCCTCAAGTTGTTTTATGTCATTGATCTTTATGTCATGCCATATGTATGTATCATATGTCTCGTAACTAATAAGATCACAAGTTGAGAATCTTAGTCTTGAAACTAGTCTTTGTTAAGGACTTCATGTGGAAGCATGAATTTAAGCATCCTCATCAAGAATTAAATAACAAGGCTAAGATTAAACCAAGACAAGTAAAGTGTCGTACCAACCTCCCGCAGATCGTGGAGGATTATGTATGTTTTAAAATTCTAAGACCTTCTGTAGATCGTGAAGGGTTACGTATATGATTCCCAGAATTGTTAGGGACCTTGTAAACCCTAACTTTCTGTGGATTGTGCGCATTTGGTACGTACACAAAGGGCCCATATGTTAAGCAAGATAATAAGTCCATAATGGAGCATAAGAGATTCATAATCGACCATAAATGGTTCATGCATAAGTTGCACGATACTTGTTATGTTTTGTGAGATTAAGTTTGTACTTGCTGAGCGTAAGCTCTTTAGTATATTTCATACTGTAGGTAAAAAGCCTGCAGCTTAATTGGTGGGCCATAAGGACGATGCGGCAAGTGAAGGGCAGTGTGGAATACCAATACGCAGATTTTTCTGCAAACTCTTTTGAACCATATATATATATATTTAAATAAATTGTGTTATATTATATATATGATGTTTGAAGACTTGAGTTAAATGTACATAAAGATTATGTATGACTTTATATTTTGGTAAACAAGTAATGTGTATGCACGGAAAGTTTACCTATATGGACTAGTCTATTTATATCGTGTTTAAAAAATAAAAAATAAAAAAAAAATTCTACTATTTTCAGTAAGTTTAAGTATTTAAAACCGAAATTTAATTTAAGTAAGCATGGTAACGGCCTACGTAGCCGGGTCGTTACAGAGAACATCCACAAGTAAGTTTCCTTTATCATAAAAATAATTAGTTGGAAAGATAGAGAATTATGGAAGGTAGCATTATCGTAATGTCACGTTGTATTCATCCTAGTGCAAATAGGGATGTATCAGAACAATCAACGGAATTGTTATATTCACGTTATTTTCATAGTTTTCGCTATCATTACTCTTCCTATCTTACTGCGTGCACACAAGAATTTCAGATAACTAAAAGTGCTAGAACTTGGATTTACTGAATGTGACATTGGTTCTAAAGTTCGAAGAGAGAGGTAATTCAATTCATTTGAGGTACATAGGGCTTAGAGGTCAGGGACGATCTAAATTGCCAAGTTCTGTGGGCAACCTATGGAATTTGCACACCCTAGACGTTCAGAGTAACAATGGTCTCACCATGGACAATATCAAAGTTGATAAGTTTGAGACATTTGTTATTGCCAGTAATTTGCAGGCTTGCTATGCCAGCGGTTGGCCGGGGATTCATTTTGGCCTCAACAACCCGACGAACATTGATTCTTTAAAGTAAATAAGTTCAGATGTACCCTTAGCTAACACATCAATTATGAACTTATTCATTATTACTAGCTAGTTTAAAAGACACTACATTTTTATATTAACTTAAATAAAGTCAGTAATTTAACAAAAATAATAAAGAAAATAACATAACTTCCTAAAATTACACTTGTCATTAGGATTTTCGAATCTTGTACTCAGTCAAAACTCCTGTGAGCTCAAAAAGGAAACATGTATCACGAGAACTATATGAGCCAAAGCTTAGTAATTAAAAAGTTATGCATGAATGCAATCATGTATAAAATCTTCAACTTTCTATTATACCTATTTTCAGTCAATATGAACCTTTTTCCATCAAAACCGTTTTGGGCCCCGTCAAGTATAAAATCTGAATTACTACTCGATAGGCTGTGAGTTTGACGGAACTCGTTCCTTTTCAATTATAGTGGCTACACTTTACTTGAAACCTCGTGCCTCAAGGGATGTTGCCACTAATATTTGGGTCTTCCGATCCCTCCTGCATCCTTTGCCTACCTAGGTACTAAACCATATTTCACACTTCATTTTAAAAATATAAAAATAAGAGTACAATAGCATTTATCTTTGTAAACTTGCTCATGAACAATTCAATACTATTCATAATCATATAAATCATTCATTTCATTTAAAAACGTAAAATAGACATGTAACATACACTGTGACATAAACACATAACATGCTGTAAGACTTTTGAAGAATCTACTTATCTTGCCTCGGAATAATAATTATTATTGCAAATGAAGAATCAACAACTTGTATAAGCTTAATAATTCTTGGTCTCTATTTGTAATGTCCAGAAAAATTCAAGACTAAACCTCCTAGCTAGTTAGAATGAGGTCCAGTTCCGAATTTTTCTTGTAATCTCATGTACTGATGAAAAAATGAATTTTGTGATAATAAATCCCAAATTTCATTATTTCTAATATTTTGTGTAAGTAATAGCACATGCAATGTAATTTAACACTGTCATAATTTTAACGAGTTACATTCGGGAAACTTTCATTACTAAAATAAACATGACATACGTCCATTTAGATTATAATTGGACATCAAGTTCATGAAAAATATCCAATATAATCCAGAAAGTACACAATATAAGTATAATACTGTGCCAAGTGCAAGATTATCATATCGTGCAGAAACTATATGTTAATTAATACCAAATCTATGAACGGTATGAACAAGCTTAGAAAGTCCATAACTAAGTACGAAAATCACAAAGACAACAAAACAATGAAAAACCCTAGCCCAACTAGTATAATTTATGGACTGGTGAATTTAGTACAATACAAGACAAATTAAGATTTTGATGCAACAAGGCCATAATTTGATCCAATTTGAGGTTTAGAAACCTAAATAAGCTATTCGGGTCAATTTCATCATTGTTTGGAAAAAATTCCCGGACTGTATAATTTTGTCTTGGACTGCAATTTCAAGTAGTCAAGTATTGAATTATGACCATTTGAGAATTCAAGAGCATTTATGAGCTCTGCGACACTGCTAGGAAAAAAAAAATCAAATGTTTGAAATTCAAATCAAAACAGGAAAATTTCATGTACTGAAAAGCAACTTAGCTTGTACTACAATTTCAAACAACCAGATAGTGCTTTATGATCAAACAACGAATCAAGTTCAACGATGGACCATATGGAATAGTTAGAGTATGAATATATCAGTTGTTTATGGACTAGAGCAAAAATGAACATTTTATACTATCTGAAAATACTGCCAGAAATTTTTTCAAATAAAATTTAGACCAAACACTACTACACTAACCGTCGTGGAAGCTTGCAAAAAAAATCAAAAAAAAAATTTTTTTTTTGGGCTTAAAACCGTCATGGAAGCTAAAAAAAAAATTTTTTTTTTGATTTTTTTTTGCAAGCTTCCACGACGGTTATTAAAAACTCTGTTCCGCTCCGTGTTTTTTGTCGCATTTTCCACGACGGTTTTTTAAAAAACGGTCGTGGAAGGGTCTTTTTTCAAAACTTTTTTTTAAATTTTTTGGACTCTACCACGACGGTTTTTGGGGAAAACCGTCGTGGTATGTAACATACCACGACGGTTTTCCCCAAAAACCGTCGTGGTAGGTACTAATGCGGGAATTTTGAAATTTTTTAAATTAAATTCAATTTTTTGGAGCGTGTATTAAAACCCAAAAAAATATCATCTTTCCCACCCCATTACATTCCGAGCATTTTTCACTTTTTCACTGTCTAACTCCATACCCAAAGCCACCCAATTTCTTCCCTCTATTTCTCTCCGATGGCCTCCTCCACCACTCACGCGGCCTCCTCCATTCTCCGACGAGTCCACCAAGGAACTCACGCGGCTTTCCCTCTCTCTCTCGCCGCACTCCGCCCATACCGACGCTCGACAAGCCGGTAAGTTGTAATGTATATTGCTTGGGTAATGCACGGATTTGGGAATTTTTCGTCCAAAATGTTGATTTTGTAGATTGTTGAGTTGGGAATATTCCGTCCGAAATGACCAAAATCCGTCCCCTACATTTTCGGTGATTATTCATTGTGGTTGTGTTTTAGATTGAATTAAATTGGTTGGGTAAGGCATGGATTTGGGAAATTTCCGAAAAAAAGTGTTGATTTTGTGATTTAAATGTGTTCCGGAAAAAAGTGTTGATTTAGTGGGAATTCGTAAATTTTTTTTTTTTTGTTACCTACCACGACGGTTACTCAACCGTCGTGGTAGCTCCATTCGTAAATTTTTTTTTTCATTGTTACCTACCACGACGGTTTTCGAACCGTCGTGGAATCCAAATATATACCACAACTGTGGATTCCACGACGGTTAGAAAACCATCGTTTAAGTATTACCACGACGGTTTTTAACCGTCGTCGAATCTCTATTTTGTAGTAGTGAAAGAACAAGCATTGAGCTTCATTTGAGACCTTCTCTATCAGCCAATGCACGGTTTTAAGAAGGCCAACAAAGCCAAGAGCATCCTTCCTTAAATCAAGGAATAGGTGTCAAAATATTGTTGTAAAAAAAATTAGGTGATGTCATGCATAGTAATCAAAATGTGGTGTGCATTTTAATGCAATTTTTACTCCAATTTCAGCCAAGAAAAACGTCCACATACAGTCCACATATCTGATGTTTTATCCTTCAAAATTAAGCTTAACGAAGCTTGATTAAGTGTGACAAGCATAAGCCACAATTAGCCATAGGTCTATAAAAGGGAGCAAGGTCATTAATTGGTCATTTTGCAACCCATTTCACCTCCTTTCTTTCAGCAAAAAGACAGACCCACTTCTCCTTCATTTCCTCAGTTTTTAAGCCTCCAAGCCTTAGGACTCATTAAGGTTCTTCAAAGGTATTATCCTAAACCACTTCCTTAAGCTTTCCAAGTTTATTTGCTAGAACAGGATTATAGGAATTTGTTATTGGGTTGTAATAAGTTTTATATTTTGATTATTTTAATTTTTTTATGTTGAATGGCTCTAGATCTAAGGGGTGATCACTACAAGAATTTTAACCTTCTGAGACCAAAAAATTAGTAGTAGAATGTCTATTTTTTGGTCGCCATTTCCTTCCGCGACCAAAAATCTTTGGTCGCCATTTGGTCCCCATAAGTTGGTCGCAGAATGTATAGGAATTATGTTAATGTTGATTTATGGTTATAGCTAATGCTCTATAACATGATTAGAAGTTGTTTTAGCTGAAGGAAATAAAATCTGGGTGCGATGCCGTTTGTCAATGGCATTTGTTTCTCGACAGATATTGACCATCCAAGTATGCAACGCACTTCTCGACGGCACCATCTGGCAGGCGATGTCCCTTTCTTTTTTTTCCTTTTCTTCTCCAAAATCTTCTTTGTCTTCATCGTCCTCTCTCTATATGCCCTAGAGAATGGGATTTCAATTGTATATCGACAAAGCACTTTAGAGAAGGGTCATCACGGCAGCAGCGGCGTTAGCAAAGTAGATGTTGCAAGTAGTGATTCTGCGATTCAATGGTGGTGTTCGCGAGTCGAAGCATCAGATCTAGAGTGATTTGGCGAGTTATCAGCAATATTTTGTCAAATCTGTTCTCGTGTTTTTTTTTTCAATGTATAATTAGTTCATTAAATTTCTCAAATCTGAGACTTTCCAGATTTGGTTGTAATGGTGTGTTTAAGAAAAAAAAATTTGGCTTTTTCAAATCCGTGACTTGATTCTTGGACTTGATATATAGATATTGGGATTGATTCTTAATTGATACTTGATGTTTGGTTTTGATTTTATCTTATTTGAATTATTTCTTGTTCGTTTCTATGAAATCGAAATCTGGGTACGTATTGGATTTAAAATGAACAATTCAGATCTTTTTTTTATTTTTTTATTTTATTTGATTTTAATCCACTCCTTTCACGTCGGTTAATAATTGAACGATGTGAACAGGCCACTTTCTACTTCGGTTTTAAACCGTCGATAAACGTGAGGACTTTCCATGTTGCCCGGCTACGATGTCGGTTTGCTGACCGACATCGTACACTTTTGACAGATTTCACATCTGTCAGTGGGATCTGGAAAGGCTATTTTTTAGTAGTGATTTAAAACTGCTATTTACATCGGTAACTAAAATCAGCCTAAACGGTATAATAAACAACTTTATTAGACTTGGGGATCTTCAGAACCTTTAGATCTACACGAGATCTAGAAGTTTCATGCAGACAAATTTGTCTAAAAAGGCCTCTGAGACCATGGATCAGGCCTATGTTTGAAACTGGGCAGAAGCAGTATTTTGACTGCCCAGCCACGGACTTTCACCCAAATGGGTATCTTAAAGGCCGAACTAGGTTCTCGTCAAATCGTTAAAGTTTTAGATATCATCGCAATCTAAATGCTTCATGAGACGACTTTGTCTAAAAAGGTTCGTAAGATACAGTTTCAAGGCCGATAAGAAAGTAACTGATAAACAGACCAAAAACCTGTTTTGCAACCTTGTAGCCACATATTTTCTTGCAAAAGAACAATATAAAGTTGGATTTTGGCATAACGCCGAACATGAAAGTTGTAGATCTCCTTGATCTCTAAAAGTTTCATGAACGATGAAATGACAAATTTTTGAATGCTAGTGCTCCAAGGAGTGATTTTCATTGCGACTATTACATGTATGCCTTATAGTCTTGAATACTACTAAAAATAACAGTGTTAGAGATTAGAAGCAATTTTTAAATTAAAACATGAAGTTTTTAAATCTTGAAAAGTTCTATAAGTTATGAGAAGGAAGTTGTTTATTTTATTTTATTTTATTTAACAAAAATATCTCTAACAATCATTTTTTTTTATATGAAACACAACATTTGTAGAATACTCAAATCTGCATTAGTTGGTAGAAAGAAGTTTCTCAAATGATGTTTTTATTAAAATGACTTTGTTACGAAAATTTTTAAAAATGAGTATAAATTGTAATTTTACCCACATAAGTTATTAGTTAGGGTTTGGATACCATCCTCATTATGGGATGTATCAATAAGTTTTTAACAAAAATGATTTATAGAAATTTATAATACAACAAATCAATATTTTTCTTCGATAAAAGAATTTATCTATCGGTATACTAAACTTAGAGCTAGATACCAGCTCTAAATTCTTGAGAAGAGTTATAGAAAATGTAGTAAGAGGTTTTAAGATAGTTTAACAACCCTTTGATATAATGGGCCTAGAGGCCCAATAACTCTAGATTTTGATAATCTAGTGCTAAACCAGTCGGGTTAAATAATTTGATATATAACTAATTAAATTTCTATAATAAAAATCTAATTAGTTTAACAAAACATTTTTACACGTTATGGGTGATCAAATGTAACGACCCGCCTAGCACAGGCCGTTACCATACATACATACATATATTTCGTGCTTACTTTCTTGACGTAAAAGCGGAAATATTTTTTTTTTTTTTTTTTTTTTATACTGCGCACTTGCACTCTTCCATAAGTACATACATAAGTATAATAGACATTTACTAAAGCTGTTCGGGTTTAAATAATAAACATAAATAAAACGCATAACAGTACGTGTGGCGGCTTATTTCCCACATTTCACAGTCCGCCAGGCCATGCCCCTCCATCTTGTATCAACAATTGCTGGCAGGTTGTTTACCTACAGCATAGACGTAAGACAGTGAGCTTTCGCTCAGCAAGTACAACTATCCTATACCGCGACACAACAAATTATAACATATTTAACATAAATCATATCATGTTGTAACTTATCTTAACATATGCATGAGCCATTTATGCTTTATTATGCTTCCTTATTCATTCGTAACTTTCTTATCTTAACTTATCTTATCTTATCTTAACTCATCTTATCTTATGGGCCCTATAACGTAAGTGTCTGTACCGGGCGCGCAACTATGGGCTTACTCTTGCCATAGCTCAACCCGACCTAACGCGGGTCGGTACGACACAGGCAAGCTTGCTTGCTATTATAACTTTCATTGTCTCATATTTGATCTTTAATTGGTGAACATGCATCGTGATGTTTCACACTATTAATTATCATTCTTATCTCATAACCTTATTATGACTTTTATCATAGCATTTCTACATAATATACTTTCATAACATACATCTATCGCATTTCGTAAATTCATAGCATTTTTCATGACATTTTCTAAACCCTAGCATACAATCATAACATTTAACTTTTTATAATATAGAACATACCATAGCATTTCCTAACATATAACATAGCATTTAACAATGTTACATTCTGAAACGCATAACATTTTACACACATACTTAGGCAAGTATACACAACAAAGCCTATACTGTAGGCGGAGTTGTACTTACCTTGTTTGTGATTGATGTGTCCACTGTTTAGCTTGAGTTCGTCGGAACACCGTCGTATATTATATTCTGAGATGGAACAAAAGTAAGGGTTAGAAATGTTGGCAGTATACCCAACATTCTTATATAACCTTAGTTATATTCCCTTACTTAATTTTTTTACGTTATCCTACTTGGTTACATTGAGTAACCCTAGGATTTAAATCTAATCTAATCGACTTATTTTTATTTTAGTTTAACTTTAAATTTAAAAATTCATTTTTGTTTTCTTTTGAGAAAACCTTATGTTTTTGGTGCAAAACCCTTTATTTTACTTAAAAATTGGAAATCGTAAAATAAAATTCATAAAAATTATTGACTATTGGAAACTGTCTTTGGAACAGTCTCACAATGCCATTTGTCAGTTCATATAAAAATTTTCCTCTTTCTGTACTGTTTTGGGAAATTCTGCACAGGAATTCCCTATTTCCTGTATAGTTTTTGAAATCCATTTCCATTTAAAAATCTAAACAGATTTTAGAAAAGTTTTCTTCACGAAAGTTTTAGCTATCGAAAATCCCTATAACTTTCGTGTTTTGAGGAAAACCCAGTTTCGCTCATATCCTTGTCAGTTTTCATTTGAAACTGACTGGTCGTGTATTGAAGTCTGGGCACATTGGTCTCGGGTTTTCATAAAAATGGAGGCCATTGGAGCCTCATTTTGGAAAACTGTTCGCGTATCCCCCTAGGAAAAACTGTGTTCTACAACTTTCATGTTTTGAGTTTTTCTCAATTCGGCCTCTAAAGGCCTCAAAATTAACTTTTCCCGAAACTGGTCAGGATCCACCCGAACCTGACAGTTTTTCGGTTTGGAGTTCATTTTACGTCCTAAACGCGGAACCTAGCTCGACCAGCCACCGCGGGAGCTCTAATACACACATGCAGCGGTTTCTAACGTTCAACATTCATCATTCACATCAACATACACATCATGCATAAATTTATAAAACCCTAACCAACCATCAAACACCTAACATGCATATTTTTGCAACCACCAACAAAACCTTAACCTATCATGCACAAACCCTAAATTTTTTTTTTAAACTAAGGCAGCAATAAACAGTGAGCTTATGCTCTTACAACCAATTGCTTAAATACATTTAAATTTCCTCAATTGAAATTTAAATGAAAAGCTTATGGATTCAAGGGTTTTACCTCAATTTCGGGTCCAAAATTTAACTTGCTTCACTTCTCCCTTTTCCTCCCTTCACAGCCGACTCTCCAAGGGTGATTGACTCCCTAAAATGTCGAGCTCCTTTGCCCAATTTCAGGTCACCAACTTGGTCAAAATTCTGGCCAATGTCTTGGCTTGGTTCTCCCCCCCTACAACCGGCCTTGGTTAGGGAATTGGGCACCAAATTTTTTTTTTTTACTCTTCTTGCTTGCTCCTCAACCAAAACCGACCCTTACTCTCCTAATTTGCTCTTGATTTAGGCTAGGATTCCTCTCTTTCCTTCTCCCTCAAATCCGGTTTTGGTGGGTAAAGATTTTGGCAAAGTTTAGTTGCTTTTCTCTAATTAATTTGATTTTTGGGGTCACCTATTTATAGAGGTTGGAGAAGTTCTTGAAATTGGATTTTGACCCCCAAAATTTTTGGGAATTGACCCTTACCCCTCATGAGTTGGCCGGCCATGCATGGTCCAAATTAAACCAAATACTTTCCAATTTTTTTTTAATAACATAATGATGCAATATTTAAAAAGTAAGTGATGTAAGCCTACCTTAAGGCTTGTTTGCCACTTTTGTTATTAGACAGTCCATTCTTAAGTTAACACAGGTATTTCCAATACTGGATTCAATTATACGCAGTATTGGTACTTTGAACTGCAGTCCAAAATTCATCTGTGTAAAACCGAACTGTATAAAAATTTTCTTATAACTTGGAATCACTTGGCCCAAGATATCCTAATTAATGTGCTTGATTTTCTATGGTGGTTTTGAATCCTAAACATATCATTTTAATCATAAAAACGGCTTTAGGCAGTACAAATCTATACTGTGAATTATTTAATCGTACAACATTTTTCTTTAACTTTTTGGGTCAATCTTTGGCTTTCTCGTCCGCCACTGACTTTCTTATCAACCACTGACTTTCTCGCCAACTTTTGACTCCCGTAGTCAACAGTTGACTTTTTGGTCAACCGTCGACGTTTTCGGTCAAACTTTGACCAACATAAAACTTTTGGCGATTTTGCTCCTTTTTGCCTAAAAAGTCATTTTCTTGAGTCAGTAATCATTTTCGAGTCTTATAAAATCATAAAACTCACAAAACGTAACAAAAACCTTAACCGGCTTTTTCATGCATATCTTCATATTTTGAAGAAGTTTCTTAAAACAAAAGAAATCGTATTGTTGCGGAAATACTTGGTATTACAATCTACCCCCCTTAAAAATTTTCGTCCTCGAAAATCAGAACAAACTGGGGTAGTTCTTTCCGATTGGCCATTAGTTTGGGGTGAAAAGCCGTATTTAACTTCAATTTCAACCCCATGGCAGTATGAACATTCGTCCAAAATCAAGAAATGAAGTGTCCATTCCGGTCTGAGGTGATCGATTTTGGCACTCATGCAGTCTAATGATCTGGGCTATGTAGATTTTTACTAATCTTTTCACCGAAAAGGTGGTTTTTATCGCGATAAAGTGGGCAGATTTGGTTAATCTATCTACAATAACTCAAATCGTGCCATTCCCACTTGTAGTTCTAGGCAATCCTACTACAAAATCCATAGTAGTTTGCTCCCATTTTCTTTCTGGAAGCTCTATTTTCTGCCATTATAACTACAACAATATTTTGCATTAAAATATTCAAACCACAAAGTTTCTCCAAAAAGGCAAAGAAATTTTAAAATGCTGTTTTAAATTATTTATACTACTTCCTAATTTCTGGGCAAACTCTATAAATACATACAAGTGAGTGGCACCAGAATTAGATAATGCAATAACGTTTTATGTGGCGATAAGGATCTATCTTGTCACTTCATGCGAAGTTCCAGCTTCAGCATCTCCATCAGTGTAGGCATAAATCCTAACTTGGGGTTCAGGAGCCTCTAATCTTCCTTGCGAAATTAAGGGTCCTTCGAGCCTTGCTTGGACTGCATGTAACTGGCTGCTTGCATTCCGGTTCGGATACTGAGGGTTCTGGTTGTTCTGGGGGCAGCTCCGTGCATAGTGCCCTTCCTTGCCACAAAGGTAGCAAGCATTTGTCCCCATTTTGCATACTCCCTGATGTTTCTTCCACACGTTGTGCACACCGGGTAGTAAACGTTAGTATCCTCATTCCCTCGATCATTTTTCTTTTGAGGAAAATTCTCTTGTTGATTCTGGCCCGAGAAATTTCCTTTTCTCTTGTTCCTCCCAGATTGTTTGGAACCTTGTGTAGGGTTACTAGTTTGGTCTTTCGGGTGCGACTCCGAGTCTTGTCGAGGCTGCGTTGGCTTTGCCACGGCCTTCTCCTCCTTTCTGGCTTTGAAAATCTGAGCCCGTGCCTCTTTGTCCCGGTTAATCCAGTACTCCGCTCTTATTGCCCTACTGACACAATCTGATACCAGGATGGGCGGGCTACTTCCTGCACTCACTTGCTTGGAGATATCTGTGCGGAACATCTTCATCATTCTCCGGACTTTCTCCTTTTCAGTCGGAACCAGTTCCGGGCACAGACGGGCTAACTGTTCAAATTTCTTTACAGCCTCCATAACAGTCATCGATCCCTGTTGCAAGCTGGTGAATTCATCTTGTTGGGCTGCCAGTATCTCCGCATTGTAGTACATAGCACGGAACTCTGTCACAAAATCCTGCCAGTCCATGGCCATGACATCTCGTCGCATCTGTACTGTCATCCACCAGTGCCTTGCGTCCTTCTTGAGAGCGAAAGAGGCGCAGAGAACTTTTTCCTGCTCCGTGAGCCGCATAAAATCCAAGATAACCTGGATGTCAATAAGCCAATTATCGGCGGCTATAGGATCAGTTGGCCCTTCAAACTCAGGCGCTTTCATACGCCTAAACCGCTCGTATAGTAAATCTTCCCGGACCGGCTGTACATTAACTTGTCCTCCAACCGGTGCCATCGGAATTTCAGCATTCCGGGGAATCTCAGGCTGAACCTCTGGAACTGGAGGTACTACTGGCGGGTACTTGATAAACTGGGGGTGCTTGATGAACGGGAGGTGGAACCACATCCTCTTGGGGTCTCTGGTTCATTTGGGCTATCTGCTCCCGTAATCTGTTCGTTTCTTGCTGTTGTTCAAGCAGCTGCCTTTGCAAGTTTGCTACCACCGTTGCCAAATCTGGCACAGGCGGGTTTACCGGCATGGTTCGCCGTGGACGTACCATCTTCTACAATTCACAAGAAAGATATTATCATACTATTAATATCTCTTCTTTCATACATAACTTATCATATCGTAAGATAATATTTAACATTATAGGCTTATCATAACATTTAAAATCTTAGCATAACTTTTACGTGTCACTTCATAACGTTTAACATACATATGCTTAACACATCACTTTGTAATCATATCATAACATTTTTGCATCTCATAACACGGCTTTTCATATCATATATCCCGTGGTCGCACGGTCCTTTGTACAATTTCAAAAATACATCATGTTTACTGTACTATAAATACATAACTACGACATCTTACTGTTTATATACACAGTGTCAAAATATGATGGAAGTGTCTACCACTTAACCATCGTACATACGTACAAGCCTATATCCAAAATAATAAGCTGGTACAAAATAGTTTCAAAATAAAAAATATATACATAATCAGTCGATCTAATCCTAGTCTAAGTCTACTACTGTGACTGCTGATAACGTCAGAGTCGGCCTCTCCGTCCTCATCCGGAATCTCCTCCGGATCCTCCTCGAAGTCATCGCCCTCATCAAGCCAGCCTCCGAACCCTTGCTCGTGCTCGGGCTCTGCGTCGTCATCCTCATCATCGCTAGAAATAACGATGACCGGAGGGTCCTCATGCTGGTCCTCTGGGGCATCTACGTAGTCATCTGCATCCGGGTCGTCAGCCTCGGCCTCATGAGCAGGGTACTGCCTGTATCGGCTCAGCGGGAATCGGGTCCTCTAGAAAAACTGGACCCGGCTCGTATACTGGATCAGGCATTCCAGCGTCATCAGCTGGTACCTCGGGCTCTACCACGTATGCGTCGGCCTGCCTAGCGTGAACAACGACCCTCAGCATCCAGTATCCCCTCGATCAAATGGCCTACAGTCATGTCAGGCGTAGGCTCCGGAGTGTACTGTCGGATCGGGGAAGGTAGTCCGTTGTAGAGAATCAATAAGGCCTGCATCCCCGGGCTGGGTATCTCCTGAGGAATGTGGGGCAACATCGCCTCCTGGAACCTCTGGCAGTAGTGGCCCATGGACTCGTGAGGGTATGCATGCCAATCAGCCACATACTGAAAATAGCGCTCGAGATGCATGTCCCGATAAATCTCGGGATCACGATAAGGCGCATCCGCTCCCTCCTCAGGTATCGGGCCGAAACGTGCGATCACTAGGGCACGAAAATGCGCCCAAGTACGCTCTGGCAGTGCCCTCTCGCCAAAAGTCATCCACCAAAGACGAGCGTCAGCCCTCAAACATCGGCTGGCCAGCGAGACCTGTAGGCGAGCCTGGATATGACTCGTGCGGAAGATCGACTCCATGTCATATAACCATGCTGCTAATGTCACGGTCCGTCTCGTACCGTCGAACACTAAAGGAAATGACTCGTAGAACGAGGTAACTGCATCTCGATCCTCCTCTACTCGTACGGGGTCCATAATCGTGTATCTATCAACATATAATCGCATAGTAAAGATTAATACATGACAATAAATTTTTGACTTACAATGATGGCGGCGATGGCAGGCTGATTGTGAAATTTTGATCGCAGGGAACCGCTCTGATACCAACTCTGTAACGACCCGCCTAGCACAGGCCGTTACCATACATACATACATATATTTCGTGCTTACTTTCTTGACGTAAAAGCGGAAATATTTTTTTTTTTTTTTTTTTTTATACTGCGCACTTGCACTCTTCCATAAGTACATACATAAGTATAATAGACATTTACTAAAGCTGTTCGGGTTTAAATAATAAACATAAATAAAACGCATAACAGTACGTGTGGCGGCTTATTTCCCACATTTCACAGTCCGCCAGGCCATGCCCCTCCATCTTGTATCAACAATTGCTGGCAGGTTGTTTACCTACAGCATAGACGTAAGACAGTGAGCTTTCGCTCAGCAAGTACAACTATCCTATACCGCGACACAACAAATTATAACATATTTAACATAAATCATATCATGTTGTAACTTATCTTAACATATGCATGAGCCATTTATGCTTTATTATGCTTCCTTATTCATTCGTAACTTTCTTATCTTAACTTATCTTATCTTATCTTAACTCATCTTATCTTATGGGCCCTATAACGTAAGTGTCTGTACCGGGCGCGCAACTATGGGCTTACTCTTGCCATAGCTCAACCCGACCTAACGCGGGTCGGTACGACACAGGCAAGCTTGCTTGCTATTATAACTTTCATTGTCTCATATTTGATCTTTAATTGGTGAACATGCATCGTGATGTTTCACACTATTAATTATCATTCTTATCTCATAACCTTATTATGACTTTTATCATAGCATTTCTACATAATATACTTTCATAACATACATCTATCGCATTTCGTAAATTCATAGCATTTTTCATGACATTTTCTAAACCCTAGCATACAATCATAACATTTAACTTTTTATAATATAGAACATACCATAGCATTTCCTAACATATAACATAGCATTTAACAATGTTACATTCTGAAACGCATAACATTTTACACACATACTTAGGCAAGTATACACAACAAAGCCTATACTGTAGGCGGAGTTGTACTTACCTTGTTTGTGATTGATGTGTCCACTGTTTAGCTTGAGTTCGTCGGAACACCGTCGTATATTATATTCTGAGATGGAACAAAAGTAAGGGTTAGAAATGTTGGCAGTATACCCAACATTCTTATATAACCTTAGTTATATTCCCTTACTTAATTTTTTTACGTTATCCTACTTGGTTACATTGAGTAACCCTAGGATTTAAATCTAATCTAATCGACTTATTTTTATTTTAGTTTAACTTTAAATTTAAAAATTCATTTTTGTTTTCTTTTGAGAAAACCTTATGTTTTTGGTGCAAAACCCTTTATTTTACTTAAAAATTGGAAATCGTAAAATAAAATTCATAAAAATTATTGACTATTGGAAACTGTCTTTGGAACAGTCTCACAATGCCATTTGTCAGTTCATATAAAAATTTTCCTCTTTCTGTACTGTTTTGGGAAATTCTGCACAGGAATTCCCTATTTCCTGTATAGTTTTTGAAATCCATTTCCATTTAAAAATCTAAACAGATTTTAGAAAAGTTTTCTTCACGAAAGTTTTAGCTATCGAAAATCCCTATAACTTTCGTGTTTTGAGGAAAACCCAGTTTCGCTCATATCCTTGTCAGTTTTCATTTGAAACTGACTGGTCGTGTATTGAAGTCTGGGCACATTGGTCTCGGGTTTTCATAAAAATGGAGGCCATTGGAGCCTCATTTTGGAAAACTGTTCGCGTATCCCCCTAGGAAAAACTGTGTTCTACAACTTTCATGTTTTGAGTTTTTCTCAATTCGGCCTCTAAAGGCCTCAAAATTAACTTTTCCCGAAACTGGTCAGGATCCACCCGAACCTGACAGTTTTTCGGTTTGGAGTTCATTTTACGTCCTAAACGCGGAACCTAGCTCGACCAGCCACCGCGGGAGCTCTAATACACACATGCAGCGGTTTCTAACGTTCAACATTCATCATTCACATCAACATACACATCATGCATAAATTTATAAAACCCTAACCAACCATCAAACACCTAACATGCATATTTTTGCAACCACCAACAAAACCTTAACCTATCATGCACAAACCCTAAATTTTTTTTTTTAAACTAAGGCAGCAATAAACAGTGAGCTTATGCTCTTACAACCAATTGCTTAAATATATTTAAATTTCCTCAATTGAAATTTAAATGAAAAGCTTATGGATTCAAGGGTTTTACCTCAATTTCGGGTCCAAAATTTAACTTGCTTCACTTCTCCCTTTTCCTCCCTTCACAGCCGACTCTCCAAGGGTGATTGACTCCCTAAAATGTCGAGCTCCTTTGCCCAATTTCAGGTCACCAACTTGGTCAAAATTCTGGCCAATGTCTTGGCTTGGTTCTCCCCCCCTACAACCGGCCTTGGTTAGGGAATTGGGCACCAAATTTTTTTTTTTTTACTCTTCTTGCTTGCTCCTCAACCAAAACCGACCCTTACTCTCCTAATTTGCTCTTGATTTAGGCTAGGATTCCTCTCTTTCCTTCTCCCTCAAATCCGGTTTTGGTGGGTAAAGATTTTGGCAAAGTTTAGTTGCTTTTCTCTAATTAATTTGATTTTTGGGGTCACCTATTTATAGAGGTTGGAGAAGTTCTTGAAATTGGATTTTGACCCCCAAAATTTTTGGGAATTGACCCTTACCCCTCATGAGTTGGCCGGCCATGCATGGTCCAAATTAAACCAAATACTTTCCAATTTTTTTTTTAATAACATAATGATGCAATATTTAAAAAGTAAGTGATGTAAGCCTACCTTAAGGCTTGTTTGCCACTTTTTGTTATTAGACAGTCCATTCTTAAGTTAACACAGGTATTTCCAATACTGGATTCAATTATACGCAGTATTGGTACTTTGAACTGCAGTCCAAAATTCATCTGTGTAAAACCGAACTGTATAAAAATTTTCTTATAACTTGGAATCACTTGGCCCAAGATATCCTAATTAATGTGCTTGATTTTCTATGGTGGTTTTGAATCCTAAACATATCATTTTAATCATAAAAACGGCTTTAGGCAGTACAAATCTATACTGTGAATTATTTAATCGTACAACATTTTTCTTTAACTTTTTGGGTCAATCTTTGGCTTTCTCGTCCGCCACTGACTTTCTTATCAACCACTGACTTTCTCGCCAACTTTTGACTCCCGTAGTCAACAGTTGA
The DNA here is from genome assembly GCA_008635985.1 of Ficus erecta. NCBI lineage: Eukaryota > Viridiplantae > Streptophyta > Magnoliopsida > Rosales > Moraceae > Ficus > Ficus erecta. The sequence continues at coordinate 585,502 of BKCH01000143.1, read as the reverse complement.
CTTTTTGGTCAACCGTCGACGTTTTCGGTCAAACTTTGACCAACATAAAACTTTTGGCGATTTTGCTCCTTTTTGCCTAAAAAGTCATTTTCTTGAGTCAGTAATCATTTTCGAGTCTTATAAAATCATAAAACTCACAAAACGTAACAAAAACCTTAACCGGCTTTTTCATGCATATCTTCATATTTTGAAGAAGTTTCTTAAAACAAAAGAAATCGTATTGTTGCGGAAATACTTGGTATTACATCAAACAGGACGTGAACTTGTTAAATTACTAGGTGTACTAGATGAGCAAAATACTGTAGCACACATTTATAAAATTAAAGGCATAAAATGTTTCAAAGTAAAAGTTTAGAGAGTGTAAAAACATATCTAATCAAAATGAAAAGAATAGGAAAAAAAAAAAAAGAGAGAGAACAAATCACAGATGACAAAAGCAAGGAAAGAAAAGATAAGAGAAGAAAAAAAAGGAGGGAAGAAACGGTGGAACGAAAAAGCAATCCAAGCGTGAAGAGGCCCACAACAAAAGAACGAAAAAAAAAAAAAAAAAATAGTAATGAAACGTGAGCCACATGGAAGAATGAGGGGAACTTGACATTGAGACTTTTATATATGTTAGATGAGATTATTATATTAAAGTCTTATAAACTATGTTGTAAAATGCAAGGTCACAAATTATTGCCAATATAATCTGTAAATTACAGACCAAATATTTGTCATAAATGAAGGTATAATGTTTTCCGTCTAAAGAATAGCAAATGAGAGCGAGTAGATCTGTAGAGGCAGTTTTTATCCTTGAAATGTCTTCCCCTGTTGTAGAAAAGAATCATTATATATTCAAACTCCTATACATAAAGAACAAGAACAGATAAAGTAAATTAGAAGTCCAAAACAGATGAAAAGATTGGGTGAAGCAAAAAAATTGAGGGGCAAAACTTATTACCAGTTTCCACATTCAGTTTGGAGTTCATCCAATAACTCGTCAACGCCGAGCTATCATCGACTGGATCGTATCCTTCGCATTGGTATGATTCCACTCCAACGAACCCCACATGTCTCCGCCGATCCACACGCGTTGAAGAGAAGGCGGGCATGGTTCTCTGTCAAGGAAAGGAATCCTTTTCAACTTTGGACATCCCCAAAGAGTAACTTTTCGCAAGGAATCACAAACCACTGGCATGTTCTCTAACTTTGGTAGTAAGAACAAAGACAATGTCACCAATTTAGGTAGAGTAATTCCTTCTTCGTTTTGGTCTTCTGTTTCTTCATCATCAAATGTTGCAGGTATTATTTCAACCAATCGTTGACATCGGAAGACATTGATCTCTTGGAGATTGGGGAGTGGAGAAGCAATGGACAGTCTCTCTATATTGTTACAACGCGATATTCTCAGTTCTTTAAGAGAGGAAAAGGTACCGGGTGGAAGAAGCGATGATCCTATGCTCTCCTTTCTAACCAACGCACGTAAGTCCGACAATCCTTCAAGGTCCAGCATCTCGAGGCTTTGAAGAAGACTAATGATGCTAGATGAATAAGCAAACAAATACTCTAAACCGCGACAATAATAAATACAACACGATTTGAACTTTGTTGCATTTTCGAACGAAGTGAGTTCACATAAATTGCTTACATGTGCGTGGCAATTTTTAATGGCAAGGATCTCAACATCCGGAGGGAGTAACAGCGGGCACTGATCTTTATCCGTTGCTACACTTTCACCGATATCGCAGTTCGTCAAATATACAGCTTTATCATATTGCTTACGAACCACACACCACCCATCTTCGCCGGTTATTCCCAACTGAAGTATGTAATGAGACTCGGGTCCTCCCAGCTCCTCAACAGATCCGATGTATGCATTAAAACTATCAATGTCATACAACACACAATACAAGTCTTCTAACTTTCTCAAATTTGCTAACTCCTCCCCTCTGAGTTTTGCTCCCCACTGTCGACCAACACAAAGGTAATGAAGATTGGAAAGCTTGCTTACAATGCCATCTGGTATCGTCTCTAACTCGCACTCGTCAAGATTGAGGTATCTCAGCTTAGTTAGCTTTTGCATACCTTGAGGTACTTGCTTTATTCCCGACAAGAAGAAGTCCAACTTCTTTAAAGCGGTGAGTTTTTCTAAACATGGAACGTACCTCAACTCGTGACATTTTCTGAGCAAAAGTGCAGTGAGATTCACCAATTCGGAGACTGATTCGGGTAGCTTCACAATAGAAGTATCAGATAGATCGAGAACAACTAGCCCCTTCATATGAGAGAAAAAATCATCCGAAATATTATTTAAATGGCGGTTTCCGTTGAGCAATAGTGTCGAAAGTGTAGGACACTTTGGTGGTTGAATGCTCGAAGGAATAGTTAATATAGCATTGTGCATCAAAGAAACCTTTGCTAGATCCTCTTTCCAATTTTCTTCATCTGGAATGCATTTCAATCCTACACCTGCTTCCGCCAAAAATCGAGGACTCTCTCTTGTAATTTGTAGTACCATGTCCCGTATCAAATCGTGCATCTTCACGCAATCTTTCTCATCAGCTTCATCTCCTGCATCTTCCAGTAAGCAAGCATGTACAAGTTTGTTCAACATAGCCCGGCCTCTTTCGAAATCCCCCTGCCTATTTCTCTCTTTGATGATTCCTTCGTCGATCAAATATCCTATCAACGCTTCTCTATCAATTTCATAGTCTTCAGGATAAAGTGCACAAAACCGGAGGCAAGCCTGTAGACTACTGTCGTTTAAGCGATCATAACTAAATCTCAACTTCTCAAATATTTCATTAGTATTCCTCTTCGCAGATGCCTTTAGATCTTTTAAAGCAATCTTCCACTCGTAATTGTCAACAACACCTTTTAAACTTCCGGCTATCGTAACAACTGCAAGTGGTAAACAGTCACATTCTTTGACAACCAGCTTAAGTGTTTCTCTAAGATTTGGGACAGATAGAACACCGCTGCCAACTGCATCCAAGAATAAGCTGAGTGCTTCTTCTTCGGATAGAAGCCGCATTTGGATTGGTCTGCAATCCATACCATGACACACTTTAAGATCCCGCGTCGTCAATACCAACTTGCATCCATTCTCCCAGGTAGGCTCGGGGATTCCAACATCCTCAAGCCGGTATACTTGCCACAAATCATCAAGGATGAGCACGTACTTGTTTTTACGACTCAATGCATCGTACAACTTGGCTGCCTTCGTCGTTTCATCATCGTATCTTGAAATATCCAGCTCTAACTTTCTTGCAATTGCACCCTGTAATCTGCCAACACTTGAAGCCTGTGATGCGGTTACCCAAATCACATTGTCAAACTTGTGATCTCTGTTTCCTAGAAGACGGTTATTAATATGTTTCATGACGGTTGTTTTCCCAATTCCAGCCATTCCATAGACTCCGATCTTTCTAACTTCTTCATCCATCAGAGATTCCCAAACTTCTTCCATGTTACTTCGAGCTGTAGTTTGTCCCCCTAAGATGGTTGTGGGCAATACGTCTCCCGTTCGTTGTGGAAGTGTTATGACCAAACTATTAGCAAATTCGCCGCTTCCATGTAGATCTTCCACCTCTGCTATCTTCGCGATAACATCTTTTCCCGAGCTAGCACGACAGCAGAATTTCACTTGTTCAACTTTTCGTTCAAAATTGTTTATTTCCGTGTTAATCAATCCGACTCTTTGCAACCAAAATTCAACTTCATGCCTCAAAGTTGTTCCTCCTTCCACGAGCTCTACTTGAAGCCTTAATTGTATGTCTTCTTTTCGACGGTTTAGTTGCTCCAATCTTTGTCTGAGTATATGCATGTTTTCTTCAAGGCTTCTGTGATATTTCCAGCATCTGGATATCGGAGCTGATGCACATTTCAGAAGTTCGACAATTGGCCCTGCAAGCTCCATAAACCAGTCCCTACGAAATGCCAGATAATAACTAAAGACTACAAAAGCAACGATTTTGTTGGACTGAAAAACTAACAAGAGCAAAGCAGAAGACATTGAGAAGAAAAAAGAAAAAACGACAAGGAAAATGTATTTGCAGTGTAGAGCTGGATGTCCAAAATTGAGGATCATATGGTTTGGTTTAAGGCCAACTATATATGATTTGTTGTAGTTGATATTATTTGGCTATTTTATAAGCTGTTAATGCTAATCTTTAGCATTCGTTAGAAATAACTTTTATGAGATTGGTGTTGTTTATTTTTAAGACTGTTGGAGAAGAAAATATGGAAAATATTGAAGCATATCCTGGTAGATGTATGTATATTTATACGTGTAAGACTAGGAAATGTAAAAGGAGGGAGAGGTCCCTTTCTCTTATGATGTTCAATATGTAATCCTCCTAACAGTATCTCCAGTTTAAGAGAGATTAAAATTGATATATTTTTAAGAATTTGGAAGTCCCTCTCTTAATCACTTCTTTCCACTTTTCTCTCCTACCAAACAATGATAAATATCAAAATCCTTCTTCTAATACCTACACCACTCTCCTTCCGCTTTTCTATCTTACCAACTACACTTTAATGTTATTTTAGGTGTGAGTGAAAAGTGGAAGAAAATAAATAAATGAGGGATTTTAGGATGGAAATTGATAATTTGAGGTGTTTGTTAGGATGAAATTTTAGATGGAAAGTAAAAGAGGGAGAAAGAATAATAAGGTGAGTCCCACCAAAATTAATCTTCCCAAATGTGTAAGGATTTTGGGAGAGAAAATATTGAGACAGTGTAAAGAAGTAAAATTACACACTTGTCTTTGTCCATCAAAATTCTAACAAAAAATGACTAATAGTATTAGGGCAAAATAGTAATCTTGTAATAGAAAGTCTTCCATCCCTTTGGTTTTACTTACAATATTAAATGAGAGAAGGTAAAATTACTTTCTTTCCATCATCTCATACCAAATAGTTAAAGGAAAAATAAAACTCTATTATTTACTTACAATTTTCTTTTCATCATAGTTTTCTTTTTCTTCTTATTTTCTTTCCTTCTTACCAAACGGAGTGTAACGTTATGTTTGGCATGAATGAGAAAGTAGTTGGTCACTTAGGTAGGCAAATAGGGAAAGAGGGAAAGGTTGTTTCTCTTCTATTGTTTATTATGCATTCCCTCCATTTAGCTTTACAGATTAGGAGATTTCAAAATTATTGTATTTTGAAGGACTGGGAGTTCTCTTTACCCTAATATCTTCCTTCCTCTTTTCTTTCCTACCAAACAATCATGAATGGTAAAATCCTTTCACTAATCTCTCCACCCCTCTCCTTCCATTTTCGCTCCTAGCAAACACACTCTAATGTATGTTTGGTAGGAATTAGGAGAGTAAATAGGAAGAAGCAAGTGGTAAATCGCCAAGGTGAGATAAATAGAGAATGAGTTAGAGGTCCTTAATTTCTCTTATATTGTTTGGTATGAAATCCCTTCAATAATCTCTCCAATTTAAGAGAAATCAAAATTTGGGTGCTTGGAAGGATTTGGAGTCCCTCATGATCTAATCACTTCTTTCCTCCTTTCTCTCCTACCAAATTACTAGAAATGTCAAAATCCTTCCACAAATCACTCCACTCCTCTCCTTTCTTCCACTCTTCTCTTCTACCAGACACAATGTAATAGAGCCACCAATACATAAAAAACCTCCATCTTCTTATGACTCAACTCAAACCCAAAAATACTACCACTTAGTTCTATTTTATAGCATCTTAGAGACCACAAGGTACTATTCTCTCAGGCTTCTCGTCTTCATCTCCTAAAATTGAAGTCACAAAACCAAAACCAATGTTTTGAGTTGGAGAACCTCCTAGAAAACCACAACTTTCCTTTAGAAATTTTAAGTTTGAGTTTGAATTTTAAAGGCCATCCTTGGACAGCAACTAATTAAAGTAAGACGTAGTTTTCCTTGAATTAGATGAGTAAATCTATGCTTTTTATGGAGTTTGGATTTTGTTCATGTGGGCTGGATAGAGATGAATTCATGTATGGATAAACATGTTTATGGTTGGCCAATATGGATGTAAAGGTGCAATTGTTACTATTTACATTCATTTGGATCACATATTATATCGGAATATTTATTCAATTCGAATGTAAAATTTTAGTTATGTGTATCCAAATAAAATATACGTTTGGATGATTTTTGTTAAAGGTAAAATTTGAATAGTGTAAACATAGAAAAAAAATAAGTGTGATAAAGATTATGAAAAAGTGAAAATTTGGAATTTGTGTTTGGGTTAAATAATTGTGAAATAGGAAGCATTCAAATCCTTTAAATATATGAAAATTTTTGTAAGTAACTATATAAATTTTTACCCAAAAAAAAAAAAGTCACATAATCAGCAAAAGTACGTGAGATTCACTTTAAATATTTTAAAATTTTGCTATTTACTTCTTTTATTTCGTAAAAATGTCATTTACAATATTTTCTTTTATTTAGATGGATGGTTTGACCAAAACTAACATGTGGAATGATTTTTTTCTTTTCATAAAATCTGGGGGATAAATTGACTTTTCAAAAAACTGAGGGGAAAAACATATTTAGGAAAACCCCTGGTGGTAATTCTATTTTTTTTTCCCCACAAAAAAAAAAAAAAAAGATTCAGGGATTAATCAACCAAAAAATTTATTTAGCATTTTGTTTTTTTTTTTTACAGTTTTTCCTCAATTGCCGTCTTGAAAAAAATATGAGCCTTAGGACCATGTTCTGATGCATTTTTAATTTATTTATGTTTAGTGTCACAAACTTGGGAGAGGATGATTGATCTAACAGGTGATAATCCAATTGAGACATGCTAGATTATCCTGATGCTAGTTGTTCGCTCTCTAAATCTGTGCGTAAATATATCTCAAATCATTTTTTCGTAATTGCGCCGTTATTTGAAGGCTATTATTTAAGTCACTAAGTTGACAATCCATAGCTGCTCGACAAAAAATGGTTCATGAAGAAAAGAAAACAAAGATATTTGCAGCATTTGAAAGAACAGGCTACACATCTATATATGCATATATATATGTGTGTGTGTGTGTGTTTGTGTGTGTATATATATTTGAAGATGTTAACGAGACGAGTAATTGATTAACATACCTGGGCAGACAAACTGGTACGCGAAAGAACGACTTAAGCAAACCACCTTATCAGAAACGAAAGAATATTGCAATTTGCTCAGCGCTGATCTTCGGCTTGAAGATAACTGAAACTCAGGCAAAATACTTGTTCGTCAAGAAGAACAATTTGCTTTTAGTTATGTCGGCCATTTTTTGTTTATTAATTCTGTGAGATCTATTGGCAAATCTTGTCAAGTTCTTTTTATTTTTTATTTTTTCAAAAAAAAAAAAAAAAAAAGAAAATCTTGTCAACTACTTTGCTACAACATAACTTTGTGGGCTCGGAAATCCACTTGGTAATGGGAACCGCTTTTGCCTGAGAATTCTTACAAAATCTGTAATCTTTTTATTTTATTTTATTTTATTTTATTTTTTTTATTTTATTTAAATAAAGTGAAATAAAATATGCGAACACTTTTACCCTTTAGTGATTCTCGAAACAATTTCAAAATATCTTTATTTCATCTATTGATTAATATAATACAAATTTTTCATTTTTGATCAACATGATATAAAGTTTAATTAAATTTAGTTAATTTTATGTTATGTTAGTTTAATGTTAAATTCTTGTGTCATGTCAGTGCAATGATCCTTAAATTTATATCATTTAGGTGTTTTTTTCCTTTTTTTTTTTTTTTTTTTTTTTTTTTTGAAATTTCCTTGGGCTTTTTTTTCTTGCACAATGGTTTTCTGATAGATTGTCGTGGAAATACAACTTTTTTTTTTAAAATATATATATATATATATATATATATTGTAGTTTTATTAGTTTTTTTTCACTTGACTTATCCCGTGTATTATCTATTAGAAAGCCCAATTTTCACAAAATGATTCAGAATGAAAATAAAGAACATATTAAAATTTACATTATAAATAACATCTCTTTATTAATGATTACATACCATATGGACTGAACATATTTACAAACTAATCTCAATGCAATTTAACTTCAACTAGATCATTAATTGTGTATGTGTCCTAACTCTGATGCACGAATAATCTATAACAATGAAAAATATGTCCAAAATGTAAATTAAAATAAAGAAGCCACGTTTAATGGATTTACAACTTTCTTACTTATTTTCCTCTCCAACAAATAACTCTTCCCTTTTTTCTCCAAAATCCTTATAATTTCTCTCCCTTTTCAACTCTACCAAACATAGTTTTTAAGATTTGTAGGTGTAAAATAGGTTTTAATCTTGATTTGGAATCTCCTTTTTTTCCCTCTAACTTTTTGAACCATGAAATAATTTTCTAAATATTACAATTAAATAGAAAGTGCTATGAACCTACTGATAATGGATTTAGCTGCTACTACATTTCAAAATTGGATTTAGCAGTCCAACCAAACTGATTTATTGGCCAACAAATTAAATTAGGCAGGGCAAAACCCGGAAACAAATTTTTGGTAGAAATTAGAGATATATAACTGAACACCTTCTTTGTTCTATAAGTGGACACATTTTTTGTTCTGTTCTGAAGAAGAAGAATATTAATGGGCTCAAATTCGGCGCAACCCAACACATGCTCAGCACCATATTTTGAGTGTACATGTCTCCATCATTTAACCTACAACCCTTGCAATGGTAACTAAAAATTGCTCTTCAAAAGATTCGACCACAGTCGTTTCCTAAAAAAAAAAAAATTGTTCATTTATCCATATATTCTTTATATTTATCATTTCTTTTCTTTTTTCATATAGATATGTTAAAAACACAAATAGCCAAACATCTTTTCTAAATTCAAGCCACCCGTACGCTGACGAATAAATTCCAATTCTACATTGTTCTGAAACGATTTAAGCATGCGTAAAAAAAATTTATGTATAAAAACAAGAAGAAGAAGCTGTCGACATCACCATCTGTGGGTTCTCCACTTGGCAAATGCTGGTTGGTGATTGGCACATAATCCAGTCAAAAGTTGTCTTCAAAGTAAAGATATATTTGTCACTATAATTCAATGCATAGAGTTTCTTGGAAGCTGATTTTAGCCTTTTTTTTTTTAATTTAATTTTGAAAGTCTTTATATGATTTAATTGGAGAGTTTTAATTCTATAGAAAAATTTTAGTCAAAGCTATACAAAACATGATTTAAAAAGGGGTTATTTAGGTATTTGTATCCTATATTTTATTTTTATTAAAAAAAACACTATAATTTAATCAGATTACGTTTAATATATAAATTTATTTGCTTTCTCAGTTAACAACTAATGTTGACCTTAAAATGTCTAAATTACCATATATTTGTTTTTATTTAAAAAATATACAATGTAGTTTACAAATTTACATTATTATATTATTAAATTACGTTTAATACATATATTTATATATTTGCTAGATCAACACTTAATTTTTACATTCAAAATACCCAAACCCTTGAATTAAAAATTGAAAATAATCAAAGAAATTCTAACTTAAATTATAAAGTTAAATTTCTCTTGTCCTGCTTGGAAATTATACTTTCTTTGATTATTTTTAATTTTCAATTCAAGGGTTTTGGGTATTTTAAATGTAAAAATTAAGCATTGATTGGAAAAGTGTATAGATTTATGTACTAAATATAATCTAATAGTATAAAACTGTAAAATTTTAAAATACATTGTATGCTTTAAATAAACAAAATGCAAGGGATAACAACATAACTGATATATAATTGTAGTCTTTCTTTTTAAGGGTAATTTAGGTATTTCAAGATCAAAATTAAGCTTTGAGTGAGAAAGAGTATTAATTTGTGTATTAAGCATAATATGATGGTATACAAATGTAACCCTTTTCAAACAAATTTTGAAACTTATATCATAATTTTAGTAAAATATTACAAACTTATTATAACTTTTTTAATGCTTATTAAAAAGGGCTAATTTTGTTTAAACTTTATTATAACACTTTTTTTTTTTTTAGGCTTATCCCATTGATGAAGTAAGATCTGATGATTATGTGTGGCTGGATTAGGTGTAGGGGCCACGAGAATAAGTAAAAAGATAAGAATTGCAGCATACGATTAAAAGGTTTTAATATTTGGAAGTGGGTTTCAAAAAAATAAATAAATAAATAAAGCTCTTCATGTCTTTTAAATTCAGAGTGGGGGAAGCCTGTCTTCTCCAATCAACCACCATCTTACATGAAGTCGGTCGGTGCCGATTCCAATGCCAAAAAGAGGTAAGCAAGCAAAGCCATCCAATTCCTCTATGGAGAGTGCAGCAACAGGTTCCACGTACTCGGACGATACTCTCAAATAAAGGCCCTCTAGGAGTCATTAGAAATGCTGCTTAATTTTTTACTAGAGGTTGAAGGAGCCTTTTGATATGGCTCTTTGTATTTTTTCTGATTATCTCTCTTCTCTAAGAAACCCATTGTGGGTTAGGATTTTGCAATTTTACTTTTTGGTTCCTTTACTTACGAAGATAGTTAATTGTACCCATTCCATTGTGAAATATATGTTCTTACAATCAACATTGGGTAAGAGTTTTTTTTTTTTTTTTAATATTCCTGTGCTGCAAGACTCATTTTAGCAACCGTAGGACTCACATGCACCAGCCTTTTGATTTAAATCCAGCGGTCCAAATTTATTTACCCTATTAGTGGGGTAAAGTGGAGAGATCTCATTGTAAACCTCCCCAAAATATCAGTTTCAGACACTTAACTAAAAATTATAGTTTATGCTTCTCTTCTTACTTTATTGAAAACAAAAATTGGGCCGACGGGGCATATCTTTAATATCCTTTTCATACTTTTTCTTTTGTTTTTTGCCTTTTCTTTTGCAGGTCCCTAAAGCAAATTTCAGCATCTTTCCTACCTATTTAGCTTTTGAAGGACGTTTCTGATGAATAAGATTCTCAGCAACTTTCCATGAAAAGAAAAATAATAATAATACTAATTTCTTTTGAAGTCGGATTTCTTCCACGTAAACCACTTTTGCAAGGTTTTTCACATTCCTTTGTATAGTTTTTTACGCTTCTTAATTTCATTTGAAGCTGTTTGATTCTCAAAAAAGAAAACTGAATTTAACACTTATTTGCACGAATTATCAATTACTATATAAACTCACGAATTAATTAGCTCATCAGAAGAGTTGAGGATGTCATATAAATTACTACATACCATGATTCGTAAGTTTAAAAGTTCCTCCATGAGCAAACTAAAATATCACTAACTCATGGTATTATATTTATTGATTCATTGGTTTGAAATAACATTTTGTACATTGCTTTCGAAAAATAAATATGGAGCTTCTAGTGTAGAATCTTTCTTGCCATTCTCACTCCTATGATTCGGTGTGCATGTGAGCACATGTTGTCAGATCTTCAGATGTTTTTTTTATCCTCGAGAATGTAGTACTTGAAAACTCCTTCCAACAATAAGTGTGTTTAAATTATTAAACACTAATTGGAGGACTTTCGAAGATGGAAGTTTGGAATTTGGTTTGGAAATATGTGCTTGATTGAATTGTGAATTGAAAATAAACTGTAATATAGAAGATAGTGTAAAAATTTAAAATGTGTTAAAATGGATTATAGCACTATCAACATAACTTTTTGCTCATCTTGTTGTTTTGAGTATTTTGACACAAGAATAATCTTTTTTTTTTTTTTTTTTGGTGATTGTCTTTCCTTTCGGTTATTTAATTTCCTTTCATTGATTTTTGAATAGGTGACTGTTATTCTCTTCTTCGTTTTTACTAGTAAAACAAAGTGTAGGGGTAAGTGTGAGATGTGTATTTTAGTGAATGCTAGTTAGTCCAGTTGAGATGTATGAAAACGGTCACCCGATCTGACCCGTACAAGTTTAGAGGGAAATCCAGGACAGGTCGGGCCAACCCACATAAGGAAGTGGGCTAAGCCAGGCTTACACAAGAATAACAAGTCCTAGCCAGCTTATAGACCAACTGGCCAAATGCTGGTCCACTAATCATTAATATGTTTGGGAAATAAGGTTTTAAATATTTAAAGTAAATAACCATTCATTATAAATAATCAATTTAGTAAATAAATTATTTATCTAATAAATTTATTCTTTACAACAAATATTTTCAAAATATACTGATAATTAGTTTAATTATTTGTTGTAAAAATGCTACTTTATTCTTTCTTTCTAAATATAATTTGAAAAATAAAGCAACAAAAAAAAAAGGTACGGCTTTACTTGTTATTAGTTGAGCTCTTCGTTATTTACTTAAAGAAAAAATAAAATGGATAAAGAGGGAAAAAAAAACGGCATTTTTTTTTATTGAAAATCAAACAAGCAGGCTGGTGTCAAAATAATGCAAATGAAACTCGTCTCCATTAACTAGAATGAGCTTTTAGTAACGCTCGCAAACTACCAAAAAGCTAGTAATTTGTAATAACTAATTTAACAAAATGAATGAGATAATGAAAGGAAATGCATAAAAAAGCTATATTAATAGACTTTAATTTGCGGTACAGCTTGTAGTCGGTGTATTCCATCTATTTTGCCACCTGCATTTTCTGAATAATTTGATTGCATCACCATGGAGTATCATGTCTTGAGTTGTCACTTAATTCCATATGTTACAGCATAAAACACATCACAACATAAGCATATCACCATTCATCTAATCATCATAATAAAACATATATTACATTAAACTTTCCATTAAATGTCATGAACTTGTTCTTGCACATCAAGTTCTCGTCGCATTCAACTGTGAAAAATAACTCAACTAATATTAGAAATAAAAAACATTATCGTCACATCTTTTACGTTAATTTCTAATGTTAGGTTAGTAATTTATGATTAATTAAAAGTTGGGGCATTACAAAATAAAAAACTAATTTTTTTATTTTTTGCTTGAAAAAAAGTTGGTAAATGGGGAGATCGGCATTAGCATATCCTCCCTTGTACATTATTGAAAGGGTTCTTTAAACACTGACAATAATGTTCACTTAAGGTCTTACAGGATGACCCTACCATTCCATGAGGAGTGAGTCATTCTAGTCCTACCAAATGTACTAATGGTAACGATGCATGGTCCCAAGCACTCTACATAAAGTACTAGGTTGATAGGAATCCTGCCTTCATCTTTATGACTCTCAAGAAATTTATCCAATACTCAAATCTTTGATGATAGACCCGTCATGATAATCTTTTATTGGTAAACTCAACTGCTGCTGCCTTCTTGTTCTTTGTTGGACACTGAAACTTCTGGATTTGTCTGACAAGGTTTGATATCCTATACAAGAGAAAAACAATTACAAATGGAGCATGTTTAATTATAACTAGTTAACGTGAAACTGCATTTAAATACAATCACAAATATATATACATATATACACATATATACAACTACTATAGCATCTCTCCAAGGAATAAAAATAAAACTTGAGGATATATTGTTGTAAGTCTAGGAAATATTATGCTCTAGTAATCTTTGATGTTGATTATCCTCTCTCATCATTCATACAATATGAAGAAATAGTCTAATTTTACATTAAAAAAAGAGATTATCAGATTGAAAACAAGAACAATAAATTTTTCTTGGTAGAAAAATGAGAAATTAAGATTTGGTACCAAACAAACAGCTTGTTACAGATCCAGAAATTTTTATCAATGGAGCACTTGAAAAGATGAAATTCTAAAACTAAGAGTATTACAATAAAAACTGTATTTGAAATAATGGAACAGAAGGAAAAACAAATCAGGCCCATATGAAGCAAATTCAAAATTGGGAAAAGCACCCGAGTGACACAAAATTTGAAGACCATTGCACCAACATGATACAAAAAATTAACACTAGATCAATATAACATAAAGTTAAACTAAAGTATACTAAAGTTGTGTTATATTAGTCAATATGGGAGAATTTGTGTCATGTCAGTTAATGTAGAAAAAAAGTGGTTATTTGGTTAATTTTTGTCTTTAAAAAAAGAGGATTTAGACTGTTCACATGTATACCAACCAAGAAATATACAGAAGGTATCTAATTATTGAATAAATTAAAGAAATAAATTAAAGGACAAAACTTCATGATCAGGAAGAAAGTTTAGGAGCCATTGCTCTAATTAAATGTCTAGAAAGAGGAATTCACATTAAAAATATAACATTTGTTGAAGATTTAAACGACATTACCAGATTCCTGCCATGCACGTTCACTTTGGTGTTCATCTGATAGCTTCCACATTTCACCATCAGCGATTGGATGACATTCTTAGCATTGAGATGATCCCAATCCAATGATACCCACAACTCTTGATGTATCCAAACAAATTGAAGAGATCAGGGACATGATTCTCTATCAAGGAGAGGGATCCTTTTCAACTTTGGACATTGAAATATATCAAGACTCCGCAAGGAATCAGCAATGACTGGTATGCTTTGCAATTCCGGTAGCCACGACAAGTGTAACTTCCTCAGTTTCAGGAGGTTTATAACATTGATGGCACGATGCTGATCTCTCGCTTCCTCAATTTGATCTTCTTCCTCATCTTCCGATGTCATGGACATTATATCGACCAACTGGTCACAATGAGATACAATAACCTCTTCTAGATTTGGGAGCCACACGTCAGTCAGCGTGAACAATTTCTTAACCTTGTCACAATTGCATATTCTCAAATCTTTAAGAGAGGAGAAGGAGCCAGGTGGGAGTAGGGATGCCACTCCTCTTTCCCTTCTGATCAATCCTTGCAGGTCCTGCAGTCCGTCAAGATCTAATTTCTCGAGACGCTGAAGAATATGAAAGGTGCTGGACGAGTAAGAAAAAGCATGCTCCATTCCACTGCATCTTTCAATTACTAGGATCCTCAAGTTAGATGCATTATTGAATTCCACTTTCCTGTTGACTTCACACTTTCGAATGTATATCTCCTCAACGTCTTTAGGGAGCTCTGCTAAACTTTGCCTTAGTTTGCAGTTCTGTAAATGCACAGCTTTATTGTGTTCGATATCTGTGTTTGGTAGGTGATCAAGAGTTGTAGAAAAAAATCCATGCAAAAGCACGTAATTGATTGGTACTCCCTCTTCCAAATATCTGACAAATGCATTGAAATTGTTGATGTCATATAATTGGCCGTGAAATGTCTCTAGCCTTTTAAGATTGGCTAATTCCTCTCCGCTTATTCGGGGTCCTTGTTCACTGACAACCGAGAGGTACTGCAAATTAGTGAGGCTGCACAAAATTTCTTCCGGAAGCAACTTCAAGGGAGTCCGGCTAAAGTTAAGGTATCTCAGTCTAACTAACATCTCCATACCTTGAGGAACTTGATTGATTCTTGTATCGTAGAAGTCCAACTTCCTCAAAGCCCTGAGTTTTGCTAATGACGGAACGCATTGCAACTTTTTACATCCCCTGAGCAACAGAGCAATAAGATTAACCAACTCAGAGACTGATTCTGGAAGATTCGTAATTCCAGTGTAGGATAGATCAAGAACAGTAAGCCCCTCCATATGAAGAAAAAAATTGTCTGAAATGCATCTTAAGTTGGGGTTTTCTTTGAGCAATAGCGTTGAGAGTGTAGGACACTTTGGTGATTCAAAACTCAAAGGAATATCGGATATGTTGTTGTCCATCAGCGAAACTCTTGCAAGATCTATTTTCCAATCTTCTTCGTCTGGTACAGATTTCAATCTCATACCTGCTTCTACCAAATATCGTGGATTGACTCTAACAATTTGAAGTACCATGTCCCTTATGAGATCATGCATCTTCACGCAACCCTGATATCTAGTTTCTTCCAATAAGCAAGCTCTGACAAGTTTGTTCAACATCGACTGGCCCCTTTCAAGTTCTGATAGTCTAGTTTTTCTCCGTGATGATTCCTTCAGCGGTCAAATATTCTATTAACAAAACTCTGTCTATCTCATAGTCCTCAGGAAAGAGTGCACAATACTGTAGACAAGCCTTGAGAGTTTCATCCTTCAAGCGATCGTAACTAAATTTCAACTTGTCAAATATTTCGTCTGGGCCCTTTGTAGATGACTGTAGATCTCGTAAGGTAGTTTTCCACTCATAAGGATCAATGATACCTATCATACTTCCTGCTATTGTAACAATTGCGAGTGGCAAACAAGCACATTCTTTGACAACCAACTCGATAATGACTTTTAGATCAGGCATGGATGAGACATCACGACCAACTATATTCAAGAATAAGTTGAACGCCTCTTCTTCTGATAGATGCTCCATTTGAACTGGTTTGCAACTCATACGATGGCAGACATCAAGTGATCTTGTTGTCAAGACCAGCTTGCATCGATTTTGCAGAGTAGGCTCGGGGACTCCTACATCTTCAAGATGATAATCCTCCCAGAGATCATCAAGGACAAGCACATATTTTTTGTTTCGGCTAAGTTCTGCAAACAACTTTGCTGCCCTTGTTTCTTCATCACTATATTGGGAAATATCCAGATTGAGCTTGCTTGCAATTGCATCTTGTAACTTGATAACAGTACTGGCTTTGGATGCAGTTACCCAAATTACGCCACCAAACTTATCTTTCCTTTTGAGAAGACCATTATTGACATGTTTCATGACAGATGTTTTACCAATTCTGCCCATGCCATAGACTCCAATTTTTCGAACTTCATCATCTAATAAACACGCCCAAATTTTTTTCAGGTTTCTTTTAGACGTAGTTTCTCCCCCAAGAAGTCTTGCTGGCAATGTCTCTCCTATTTGTTGCCGAAGTGAAATCACCAAGCCATTGGAAAATTCACCATTTTCATGGAGCTCCTTAACCTCCCGTATCTTCTCAACAACTCTTCGCCCTAGACCAGCACGAGAGAAGTATTTTATGGCCTTAAAGTTTTCTTCGATGCTGTTTATGTCATTATTAACCTCTGTCACCCTTTCCAACCAAAGTTGAACTTCATTCTTCAAAGTCGTTTTTCCTGGTACGAGCTCTGTTTCCTTCTCCAACTCTATATCTCGCTTTCGGCTGTTTAATTCTTCCCTTCTTTGGTTGAGCATATTCATGTTTTCTTTAAGGCCTCTATGATGCTTCCAACGTTCAGCAATTGAAGGTGCTGTGCATTTCAGAAATCCAACAATTGCAACTAAAATACTGTCCATTGAGTAAGTAGTTGTCCTACAAACAAAGAAAATATTTTGATCATTATATAATCGACGCCTTGATGGACTATAACTAATTTAAAAAGAGGAGTTACATCAGGTTTCAAGAAGTGCACATATCAAATAACAATGCAATTTAGAAAGGCTGATTCATTTTATAAGAGCAAAGCTAAAGCTGATCTTGAATTTGACAACCCGAAATGATAGTATTTATACCTCAACTGATGAACTGGTTGTTCTTTTAAGAGTTTGACTGTCAGAAAGTAGCAAAGGGCGGTTGGGGACCGTTAACTTCTGTCCGTTTTGTTTTCTTCTCCCTGAAACACGAGATTAAAATTTAGAGAATCAATATACATGATAAGTTAACTGTACTAATCTGAACAATAATTTGTGCCGTGGAGATCTTAAATTAGAAATCAAAGTGATGCAAAGAAGACGAAGCTAATTAGAGGCAGTACTTATTTTTTTTCAATTGCTTCCAAAATAAGTTGAAATGTATATGACAATATCTTTTTGTAAGATTTATCCATGATATCAAACTCGTTAAATTTGCCTCGCTCTCTCTCTCTCTCTCTTTTTTTTTTTTTTTGGTTATATACTTATGACCAATTAGTTGCCAGACATAAAAAATTAACAAAAGAAGTCAAGAAGCATACAAATAACAAAAAATATTTTAGTCTATAGCGTAGGAGCCTATGGTAGAATCTGTAGCAAGATTAAGTCTAGAAATTTGGTAGAAATCATACTTCAAACCAGTGAAAATAAGATCAAATGAAGGAATATGGAGTCTAAACTCGGTTTCTATTCACCAATTGATACACTTTTCACAACCATTACATCCAATATGGAGTGTTTATTTTATTTTATTTTATTACATTCAATGCCCTGATAAGGAAGAACTAAGGAGAAAGGCCAATTGAAAAACTGAGCCAAGTCTAGATCAAAGTCCAAATCCAAATCAGACAAAAGTCATTATTGGCACAAGAAGGGGCACTGGAAGTCTGAATGCCCAAAGCTCAAGAATAAGAAAGGGACTTCTGATAAAGCATCAACTTCAAGTGATTCTGCCGGCATTGCAAAAGACGGTTCTAACGATGACGATGCTTTTTTTATCAGTATCTAAGAATTGCTCTGGTAACTCTTGGGTTCTTGATTAAGGTTGTTCATACCACATGTGTCCAAACAAAGACTGATTTTCCACTTATCAGTCTATTGATGGGGGCGTTGTCTTGATGGAGATCAATGTATACAGCGAGGTGGTTCATATTTGTACAGTTCAAATTAAGATGCATGATGGCATCATCAGGACTTTGACTGATGTTAGACATGTCTGTGATTTGGAAAAGAATCTTGTATTTTTGGGGACTCTTGACTCGCAAGACCACAAGTTTTCAGCTGAAGGAGGAGTTTTGAGAGTTAGTGAGGGTGTTCTTGTTCTGCTCAAAGGCAAATTGACAAAGGGTCTCTATTTTCTTCAGGGCAGCACAATTATTGATGATGCTGCAGTTTCTTCGTCATTTTCATATTGAGAATCAGATACCACTCATCTATGGCATATGAAATTGGGCGATATGAGTGAGAAAGGAATGACTATTCTGAGTAAACAAGGATTGCTCAATGGCCAAAAGACTAAGAAGCTTGACTTTTGTGAGCACTGCGTCTATAGGAAGCATCGAAGAGTCAAGTTCAATACGACAATTTGCAGAACGAAAGGCACTGTAAATTATATCCACTCGAATTTATGGGGGTCCTGCTACTGTTCAACCAAAAGGTGGTTCTCGGTACTTCTTGTCATTTATTGATGATTATTCAAGAAGAGTTTGGGTGAATTTTCTGAAGCAAAAAAATGAATTACAACCTTTCTAAAGTGGAAAGCTTGTATTGAGAAGCAAGCGGGCAAGTCGATCAAATGCTTCAGAACTGATAATGGTTTGGAATTATGTGGAGGTCAGTTTAATGATATAGGAAATGGCATTTCAAGACACCACACTGTGAGGAAAACACCATAACAAAATGAAGTTGCATAACGGATGAACAAAAGGAAGCATGTTGCATGCTCTTTAATGCATGGATTTCAGAGGGCTTATGGACTGAAGTGGTTAATCGTGTCTACTATCTGGATAATAGGTCTCCATCGACTGCAATTGACTTGAAAACTCCTATTGAGGTATGGTCTGATGCTCCTACTGATAATTCTGTTTTAAAAAGTTTTCAGTTGTCTTGCATATGCTCACGTGAATGATGGTAAGCTTAAGTCAAGGGCAATAAAATGTATATTCCTAGGATTCAAGACTAGGGTGAAAGGGTTTTGTTTGTGGTGTGTTGAAGCTAAGTCACCCCAATTTATAATTAGCAGAGATGCTAAATTTGATGAGCATGCCATGCTACATAACCAGAAAAAGGAGTTAGTAGTTGTAGGTAAAGACCACAGGATTCGCAAGCAAGTGGAGCTTCAGGTCAAGAACTTGAAAAATCATAAGAAGGTACTTCTGATCAGCCCATAGTGGACGATACAAAAGAAGTTGCTGATGCCGCAGAAGAGCTGCATGAAGAAGAGCAACAAATATATGATATTGCCACCGGAAGAGAGAGGGGGAAAATTCGGCCACCTCAGAGATATGGCTATGCAGACTTGGTTTCTTTTGCACTTAATGTGGCAGAAACAATTGAATATCAGGAGCCAACAACTTATAATGAAGCTGTACTACAGACAGTGAATCTGCTCAGTGGACTGTTGTTATGAGTGAAGAAATTGAGTGTCCTCAGAAGAACCACACATGGGAATTGGTGAAGCCACCAAAGGGACAAAAGATTGTTGGCAGCAAATAGATCTTCAAGAAAAAAAGGAAGGAATCCCAGGAGTTGAAGAAGTGAGATTCAAGGCACGCTTGGTTGCTAAGGGCTATAGACAAAGAGAAGGTATAGACTTCAACGAAGTATTTTCTCATGTTGCTAAACATAGATCTATTCGCGTGTTACTTTTCATGGTTGCACTGTTTAATTTGGAGCTAGAATAGCTTGATGTGAAAATAGCTTTCTTACATAGAGAGCTTGCGGAACAAATTTACATGCAACAACCACAGGGGTTCGTTGTTCAAGAAAATGAAAACCATATATGTTTGTTGAAGAATTCTTTGTATGGCTTAAAGCAATCTCCCAGACAGTGGTACAAGAGATTTGACATTGTCGTGCTCAAACACGGTTACTCTATGAGTGATTGTGATGGTTGTGTGTACTTAGTCAGCTCTAAGATGGTTCGCTTATTTATTTACTCCTATATGTTGATGATATGCTTATCAATGCTAAGAGTCTATCAGGGATCAACAAGTTGAAAGCTCAATTCAGTGATGAATTTGAGATGAAAGATTTGGATGTAGCTAAGAGAAATTTAGGGATGCAAAGTCATAGAGATAGACAAGTGGACATGCTATTCTTGTCACAGAAAAACTATATTGAAAAAGTTATTGAACGCTTTTGTATGCAGAAGTCTAATGTGAGTACTCAGCTTGCTACCCACTTTAAGCTTTCAGCAGCTTATCACCTCAATCTGATGAGGAAAAGGAGCACATGATTCGCGTCCCTTATGCTAGTGCAGTTGGGAGCCTGATGTACGCTATGGTGTGTACTCGTCCAGGTACATAACGTAAGTGTCGTCAGTAGATATATATATTATCTTGGCAAGGCTCATTTGGAGGCTGTGAAAGGGATTTTGCGATACTTGAGAGGTACTACAAATGTAGATTTGGTGTATGGAAAGAGTTCTACCACTAGTAATACTGTTGTTGGATTTGTGGACTATGATTATGCTGGTGACTTTGGCAAGAGAAGGTCTTTGACAAGTTATGTCTTTACACTTTTTGGTGGTGCCATTAGTTCGAAGGCTGCTCTGTAAGCTATAGTTGCTTTGTCTACAACAGAGGCGGAGTATATGACAACAAAAGCAGTGAAAGTAGTTACCTGGCTTAAAAGTTTGGTTGGTGATTTGGGCTTACAACGGCATTCTATTGTCATTTATTGTGATAGCCTAAACGCTATACATTTTACTAAAAATCAGATGTATAATGAGAGAACCAAACACATTGATGATATCAGATTACTTCATTCATGAGATTGTTTCTGAAGGTGCCACCGTGAGTCGTTCTAGATGGGTAAGGATTTAGTGAACGTCGTTGGCCATCAAATCGGTTTGGTCTTGATCTTCATATCTAGTGCTCAAATCGCTGCCCATAGGGTTCGTGCGTCCGACAAACTCAGAATTATACTACTATCGTCGCGGTCCCCTTGAGCTCAGCGACAAGATCTGGGGCTTTGATACCACTAGAACAAGATTCAGCCAAGAATATGGATAGAAATCATGTTACAACCCAGAGGAAACAAGAAGAAATGAAGGAAATATGGAGTCTAAAATTAGTTTTTATTCACCAATGCCATAAGCTGTTTACAGCCTTTTACAAAGTGGGATCATATATTCCTTGGATTTCAACAAAGAGGCAAGCTCAGCCCTTGACTAAAACACCTAAACGGTTTTTAGTTTTTTAAACTTATCCGACGATATAAAAAGGATCCAAAATGACAGCCTACAAGCCTTAGATGCGTTGGTTGGGTGCTCATACCTCTTGCAAGAAGTCTTGGGTTCGAATCACCCTACCACATTAATCCGATTGCCTTTGAGATGTCGATAGGTCACGTTAAGTAACCCTGTTTATTTGAGCACTCTAATCTCTCCCCCTTATAACCCTCTTCTACTACCCCGAAAAAAAAAAGACCACAAATGATAAAACAACAAGCTCAAGTACTTATTACAAAAGTTCAATACTATGTAAAAGTAAATCAGAAAGGAGACTGTAAGCTCCTCCATCATCTTTTTTTTTTTTTATTTGAACTTAAAAGGATAGGAGATTCGAACTTTGTACCTTTTGATAGAGTCAGGTGTGATATTATCGCTAGGCTATGCCTGTAATTTTTAGATATGCTGTTATATATCGTTATGCTTTTATGATTTTTGTAGGGGATATGTTAACAGTGGGAAAGGGAACTCTACCTCGATTAAAAGTCTGGTTGTTCTTCGATATACGTTTGAAAAGGGATTAAGGCTGCCCTTTTTACCTGCCCAAAATTCAACAGCTTGCTTATGAAAACTTCCTTCTTTTCACTGAAATTTGAGATTCAGACTGTTAAGTGTCAGCATCCATGTGAACTTGGATCTGAGAACATGACTACCAGGTTAACCAAACACTTTTCGGAAGGAAATTTTATATATATTACCTGATAAATTCTTGTGCAAATGATCTCTTCAGTAAAAGAAAGCAAATGAAGTAGCTAAATGTATGAAGCAGTGAGGATGGAGAGATCAAGCTCCTTAATTTGTGCATTTGCTAAACGCATCCAACTCTTTCTCAGTACGAAAATTAGTGCGGTATGCGAAGATAGTCAGTAGACCGGGAAGAGAGGAAAGCGATAATTAAAGAAGGTTATGTTGATTCCATTCACACCGGCTTCAAGAAAATTAAGTCAAAGGCAAGTGGAGATTAGACTATTATGCTATTATAATTCAACAAGACTGACCCATCTTCACAGCACCTTCGTTGGATGTCTGAAGCGAAGTAGATCAGCAGTTTTTAAGGGTACAAATTCTAATTTTGAGTATCAATTAACATGACAATAAATTATTATTTTTTTTAAAAGAGATATAATTTTTTAAAATTATAAGTATATTAATAAATGAATAACAATTCACATATTATATAGTTTAATATTCAAATATTAAGATTAAAATTAATATTTTTAGTTTGATTCTTGCCTGTATGTTGATTTTGAGAAGATTAATTAAAATATGTGCAACATGGAATTTAAAAATAGCATGAAACTTTGTAGTAGGTAAATAGCTCTTTTTTTTTTTTTTTTTTTTTTTAAGTGAGCGGATAGGCACCTTCTCCGTAACTGCTCTGTTTTGGTTTTAGTAATCTATTGATTTTATGTCGCTTTAGTGCCGTGTAATAAAATTATTTATGATATCATCAAACAGGGAGAAAAGAAGCAAACAGAGAAAAAAAAAACATTTTCTCTTTTAACCTACTTTGAATTAAATGTTTGAAAAGTAAATTTCAACCATGAACTATAGTAAACTTTTAAAATAGAGCACAAAAACAATCTTACAACGGTGATCAAAATGGATTATGAATTTTTCAGCCTATCTGATCTAAAGCTAATTTAGCTATGTTGAAGTGGCAGACAATTTTTCACACTGTTTGGCGTTGTTCTTGTATGCTTGTGAAATTGGGGAATTGTCTCACTTTTATTGATTCTTGAAAATTTAATGAAGTGTAAAACATTCTAGGTTCTTTTCTAACGACTGGAAATGCGAATATGTCTAAAATAGACATTAGAACCTAAAAGTGAAACAAATATGTCTAGAAAATTATGAGCAAAAATAGTATTATTACTATTATTTTTGGCTTCGTATTCTTTTTTAATTTGCGCGTTCACTAAAATCGAAAGTAATGCAATGGGAAAGGTAATGGGATTGGAAAGTAAAGTAATGGAATAAGGAGGATCATTAATTCTCTTTCTAGTATTTACTTGCCTATTAAATAGTGTAAAGAGAAACAATTTCATCCCCTTTGTAGTATTTACAAACCTTAGTAATCGTAACTTATAATGTAATTATTAAAATATCCTTTTACATAATTTAAAAAAAAAAAACATTAGCACATGAAAACTTATTAAGGGTATATGAGCAAATTTGATATGTATTCCCTTTGACAAGAAATCACTACCAAGGGGGATGTAAAGGATTGTTATTCCCCTTCTTCATTCCCTATATTGTTTAGGGACCAATAAAATCTCATTTTCCATTTTGTAAGTAAACACATGATTAAATGAGAAAGGGAATAGTGAGAAAGGGAATGACTACTTATTTTCCCTTTTCCTTTTGATGCAAAGTAAACTTGCCATTTATAGTCTACATAATGTAATAACCCAAATTTTCGGACCGTTAATTAACTTGCTGATGCTTAATTCATTTAGTCTTAATACTTATTTATGTTAAGTTCCAAAAAATACATATATATATATATATTTTTTACATGCAGATTATATTTGTACTTGAAGAGTTTAATAAACTAAAATTTTAACGAAGGAAATTGAAATTTCTAAATAATCAATATCCTATTCAAATTCGTACTTAAATAAGATTCAAAAAGCTATAACGTCATGTGAGTTTAAAGGAAATACTCTAAAGTCTTTTTCTTGTAAAGTACTCTTATTAGTTTAGTAGTACCAAAATATTAAAAACATAATTATAAATATAGTCGATATAAAATAATTTAAGAAGTTTAAATGCAGAAATTAAGTTCGTGGTGGTATTCCACTCTCTTTCTTCATCGCCTCCGTACAGTTTCGTCAGTCCAAAAAACATTTAAGTGTCGGGCTGCCTACCCGCATTACCTACAGTACGAACACACACGTATGAGCTTTCGCTCAGCAAGTACAAACAATGCCTCACAAAACAATTTCATAAAATCATATCATCACACGTAATAACATGAATGTTCAAAATGCATGTGATCTATGTGTGTTTAATTATACTTCATTATATACATTTCTTATCTACTTAAGGGCCCCTAAGTCGTACCCATATGCGCGCAAACCAATGGGGAGTTAGGGCCACCGATAGAGAAGAATCTTTCAAAAGAACTTCGGGCCTTCAAGCATCCGAAATACGCCGGAGTTGTAATGACGTCACTAGTAAAAATTGTGAATTACACGACGGTTAATTACCTTCGTGTAAAGTTTACACGACGGTTAGACAACCGTCATGTAATCCAGCGTCGTGGAAGATACCACGACGGTTCCACAACCGTCGTGGTATCTCAATATTACACGACGGTTCACACCGTCGTCGAATCAAAGAATATAGTAGCAACCGTCGCAAATTGAGAACTTTACACGACGGTTTTTCCTCCACAACCGTCGTGTAATCACTACATTACACGACGGTTTTGCTCAAAACTGTCATATAATTGGACTTGAATTAAAAAAAATAGGCTTTTTTTGGTGAAGGCATACATTACACGACGGTTTTGCTCCGAAACCGTCGTGTAATGTGTGTCATCGCCAAAAAAAAAAGCCTATTTTTTTTTAATTCAAGCCCAATTACACGACGGTTTTGAGCAAAACCATCGTGTAATGGTACAATTACACTAGAATCAAATTCCATATGATTATCCAAAACAAAAATCCATTTTGGCATTTCATCGAGCATGTGGTGGGTGGATAAAAACCATGTTAAAAAAATGTGTGTAAAGTGCCAAAACATTGCACAAAACATTCATCTCCAAAGAGCAACAATAAAAAAAAAAAAAAAAACATTCAAACAACACTACAAATTACACTCGACGCAAGTTATTAAAGCATTGTGTGTTCGTAGTTTTGCTAGAAAACAAGAAATTGAGCAATATAGAAGTCACCTTGCTTTTCTTTAAAGAAAAATAGTCACGGCCTTGATGGGAACACCGGGAAAGAGAGGTGGTGGCGACGGCGGCAGTGGAAAAAAACCGGGCCTATGGCGGCGGTTTGGGAAAAGTTTGAAGTGGCGGCGGCGGCGGCGGCGTGACCGGATTTTAAGTTAGGGGGGGGGGCGGGTAGGCGAAGGTGGTAGGGAGGAGAAAAGTTTGAGTTGTCTAGAGGGTTGAAGATAAAAATGATGATAAATGAAGAGGAAAGTGTATTTAAGTAATAGGTTTTCGTGCGAATTCCAAAACATGAAATTTGAAAATTTTCGGAGGATTACACAACGGTTTTTATAACCGTCGTGTAATCCTTTTATTTTTTTTTAATTTGAAAATTTTGAAAATTTTCGGAGGATTACACGACGGTTTTGTTCAAAACCGTTGTGTAATCTTAGGATTACACGACTGTTTTCATAACCATCGTGTAATCCTTTTTTTTTTTTTTTTGAAATTTTGAAATTTTGAAAATTTGAAAATTTTCGGAGGATTACACGACGGTTTTTAAAACCGTCGTGTAATTCTTTTTTTTTATTTGAAAATTTTCGGAGGATTACACTACGGTTTTATATAACCGTCGTGTAATCCTTCTTTTTTTTTTTGAAATGCTGCCTGATTACACGACGGTTCCAGTCAAACCGTCGTGTAATCCTTTGTTTACACGATAGTTTTGTCAAACCGTCGTGTAATCTTGTTTAGAAGACGACGGTTTCACAAAAATCGTCGTGTATTTTCCGTCGTGTAAGCTAACTTTTCTAGTAGTGCATAGCATTCCTGATCGTAAATGACGACTCCTTCAGAAAAACGAAGTTATTCAAGTTCTTTTTGCCAAAGAAGTCCCGCTCTGACGGCCCGACGAGTCATCTACTTAATTGGTTTCCAATAAGAAGGGCTCTTTCCACGGATCCCCCAAGAAGAAGGGCTCTTTCAAGAGGTTTCAAAAGATGGGGTATCATGTCTCATATGTTGTTTGTCAAGAGGAAGGGGTCTTATTTCAATGGCTTTTTGCCCAGATGGAAGGGGCGTGTTCATACCGTCGTATATTCAACCAAATAATACCTCTAAGGTCATGACTTATAACTTTCGCTCTTATCTAGGCATGTCGATTATATTAGTGCAAAATAAATTATACACGTCAAATGTTTAATCAAAGCAATACATATAACTCATATATCCATCATATCATTAAGGCAAATCATAGAAAACATAGAGCATCAACAAAGAAAAACATTTTGTTTCATACTGTAGGTGAGATTTGTATTTACTTGTCTTATGTGTTTAAACTTCTGAAGTTGTACCTCCTACTACGCAAGTTTGAGAAATTTTCCTTATTTCACAATATCTTAATATTATATAGAATCATAATTATATTACTTTATTTATTTATTTATTTATTTTATAAATTAAAGTGAACTTAATGTATTTATATTATAATTAACCTTAACAATTAATTCATATTAATTATTAAGTGTTAAATAAATTTTCACTAATTATTATTTAATTAATTTAATTTTACTTAATTTAATTTAATTGATTTATTAATCAATTGATTAATTAATTGATTAACTAATTAATTAGGTAGTAGTTAATTATTACTTTATTTAATTGAGTAATTATAATTAAATTACATAATTTTTTAATTGACTAATTATTAATTATATCATTAATAATTTAATTATGTTACTTAAATATTCTTTCTCATATAATAATTATCAATTATTAATTCTCATATTAATAACTAATAATTAGATTATTTTAATAATTAATATTTAATTAACCATCCATAGTTATATTAACAATTATCTCAATGATTAATGATCAATTAATCTCTAATTAATCATGTATTATAATTATGTAGTTACTCAACATAATAATCTTACTTACACAACTAGTTTAATTCTTATAATTAATTAATTAATTATTAATTACTTTATTAATTACTTATTAACTTTGTTAGCGTAATTACATTTTGTTATATATTTATTAGTTTATTTATTTATTTATTTCTTAATTAATTAATCAATTAAGGGTGATAAGGAGTCACCTAAGTATATACCTTCAATCTAGTTTTGGGCTTGTAAGACCTAATCCCATTAGTTATAATCTTTTAGTTGGGCTAAGGTAATCTCGTGGTATATGTCAAGTAATCATCTAGAGTATTTTATCTTAGTCCATTTAAAAACTTGTGATTCAACTTTATAAAGTTAATATTTTTCAAATTATTTCATCATAACACTTAATATCAATTCATTTCATAAATAAATATGTCTATATGTTATGACTTACCCTTATATCACATTTTAATGTTTAATCGTTTCGTCGGTGTGGGATTTTAAATTATAAGAGTTATTTAAATTTGAGTATAAGCCCATTTTGGACACTTGATAACTCGTTAAAAAGATCGAAGTATCTAGTTTATGTTTTTATAATTTTTTTTTCCAAGATTTTAAGCATTTCAAACATTAATGTGGATGTTTTCCTAAGTGTCTTATAGTGAAATCTTAATTTACCATATTGCAATTCAATATTTTGTGATTTATTAAAATTTATGTGCATATCCGTTTTAAATGCATAGTAACTCATTTCAAAGCTTGATATGTCTATTTTATAGCCATAAATTTATTTCATTTATTGTTTGAGCTTTTCATGCCGTAAACTTAGGTTTTGTTACTGTTGGTTCCGCGTATGTACCATATGTCCAGATTTATGGGTAAATTTAGAAAAATCATAAGAATTAACTTACAAGTCCAAATAAGGCAAAAAATATGTCATTGAAAAGCTTATGGCGTCTAGTTCTTATATTGAGAATAGTTTTTGTAAAAATTATGGTTTACTACCCAAAATATATAAAAGCCGTGGCATTTACAGGGTTCCAGCAAAAACACTTAGTTCGTGGTCTAAACTTTTAAAATTCACCAAAAACTACACATGTGTCTGTTTGAGGTGCATGATACCTTGTTTGAATGCTTAAAGAATCTAGTTTTCAGATATATAACTTATAATCCAAAATTATGAGATTAAAATGTTTGGAGTACATAAAACCCGTAGCTAGACTGGACCCCAAAGGTTCTTTTTCTCTCTAGTTTTGTGTCACAACTTCAAATGCACATAACTTTAAACATACAAAAGCAAACCAAGTGATTCCATAGCCTAAAATGAAGCTTATCCTTTGTATAATCTTATCATATAATTTATTTTTCATACCAAAGTTTCTAATGCATGCCATATTATCACAACAACCACAAGCTCTAATAAAGTTTGTAGATCTTACCGAAATGCTCTGTGGATCCTTTAAGATCTCGGATCTCTACAGTTCTTCTCAAAACATTTTCCTAGGTAAGAAGAAGTCTAACATTAAGATTCTAACTAAACATCATGCTTTAGTTCTCCAAAAATGACTAAAACACAAACAATACCACTAGGTTACCTCTTGTAACACATCCTCTAACTCCGCTTCACACTTCTTCGAACTTGGTTTTGGGTTTGCTTGGAGCTTGAAAATGGAGGGAGGAGGGTGCTAGAGGGGTGTTGGAGATGGAGAATATATAGTGTTGGTGGTTTTTTTTTTTTTTTTTTAGCTTGGTGGTGGCCAGAGAAGCTAGGGTTTTTGAGCTT
Organism: Ficus erecta; assembly: GCA_008635985.1. Lineage (NCBI taxonomy): Eukaryota > Viridiplantae > Streptophyta > Magnoliopsida > Rosales > Moraceae > Ficus > Ficus erecta. The sequence goes on along the minus strand of BKCH01000143.1, from coordinate 556,264 downwards.
AACTTGTATGAGAATAAATGAGATGTAGGGGGCTTGTTTCCAGTCAACATTTGCTTTAAAGAAGCTGTATTTTGAGTTCTAAAAAATGGAAAATTTTGGCTGATTCTCCCCTTACATTGCCGCCACTTAAGGGAGGGAGTTGGTGTGAAAATTCTGTTCAACAAAGTGGGAGACAAGGGGTCACTTTCACTTGTACCTTCTTTGTGTCATATTACCAAAACAAGTCATGCCATATCTTACATGAGGTTGCATGCAATGCACCACTTTGTTTTCTTTTTTTTTCCTCATTTGTTCAAATTTCTTTTTCTTTTGACCACAACAAATCCGGATCTCCCCTTTGATTACTCATTTTTATTTTGTTTTCTTTCTTCCAATTTTTCTAGCATTGATCAAAGATTGTCATCTTTGTTCTCATCCATTAGATCTTCCGTCACACCAATCCTTACCCTAAGCTCTCATTGGTCTCTTATCATCCAAAGCTTGGCCATTAAATTGCGTAGGATCTTTTAAACATAAAACCTACACCATTGATTTTACATCCAAGCACAATTCTTGATCAATCTTCCACCTTTGGATTTACTATGAGTAAATCCTAATTTTTCATCTTCTATCTATGTGACACATTAATTTTCCCAATCATACTCTCAAAACTTAACTATTGATATGACCAAAATAAATATTAAGGTCATCAAACTGATCGATCTACTAACAAAAATCGGGGTTATTTCCAAAATTTAACATTTATCTCTCTAATACGACATAATAAATTTTTCGTATAAATTTATATGTCATTCAACTCATCTTCTATGTATCTATATTTCTCATTTAAATAAAGAACTCAATATTGTTAGATCATCGACATCATCATACTGATGATACATATACAATCATTCATGGTCTTGAAATTTGATATTCATCAAAATAATTCATTAGAAGTATATTAATAAAGGAAATCCATGATAATAATTCATAAAATCAAGTTTATGAATTTCTAGGGTCTCACACATTCACCCTCTTACACATCCATTACCATATTGGAAAAAAGAATGCAACACGTGGGAGAAAATGTAAATTTTCATGCTATATGAAATATAATTATTCTCTACATAACAAGTTTACCCAAATTTGCTTTCACTAAATCCACTCCTATTAATTAAAATGAATTGACAGTTTTTCACTTAGATTAACAAAATAGTCAAATAGAAGACGAAGCCCAAGAAGGGGAGAATCTAAAACGTTGACAAAATTGGGGGGCAAGTGCTTGACAAAAGTTTTTGTTGTGGTGAAAAATCAAAAATAAAAATCCACTACTACAAAAGTTGGCTTACACGACGGAAAATACACGACGGTTTTTGTGAAACCGTCGTCCTTAAACAAGATTACTCGACGGTTTGACAAAACAGTCGTGTAAACAAAGGATTACACGACGGTTTTGATGAACCGTCATGTAATCCGCCGGATTACACGACAGTTTTGTTGGAAACCGTCGTGTAATTCGGCAGCATTTGAAAAAAAAAAAAGGAAGGATTACACGACGGTTTTATATAACCGTCATGTAATACTCCTCCAAAAATTTTCAAAATTTCAAAATTTCAAAATTTAAAATTTAAAAAAAAAAAAAAAGAGAGAAGGATTACACAACGGTTCTAGAGAACCGTCGTGTAATCCTTCTCTTTTTTTTTTTTTGAAAATTTTAAATTGAAAATTTGAAAATTTTCGGAGGATTATTACACGACGGTTTTGAGCAAAACCGTCGTGTAATCCTCCAAAAATTTTCAAAATTTTCAAAATTTCAAAAAAAAAGGATTACACGATGGTTACAAAAACCGTTGTGTAATCCGAGGATTACACGACGGTTTTGAGCAAAACCGTCATGTAATCCTCTGAAAATTTTCAAAATTTTCAGATTTCATGCTTTAGAATTCGCACGAAAACCCATTACTTAAATACACTTTCCTCTTCATTTATTATCATTTTCATCTTCAACCCTCTAGACTACTCAAACTTTTCTCCTCCCCACCTCCTTTGCCCGTCCCCCCCTAACTTAAAATCCGGTCACGCCGCCGCCACTTCAACTTTTCCCAAACTGTTGCCATAGCCCCCGGTTTTTTTCCATCGTCACCACCTCTCCTCTCCCGGTGTTCCCATCAAGACCATGACTATTTTTCTTTAAAGAAAAGCAGGTTACTTTCATATTGCTCAATTTCTTGTTTTCTAACAAAACTACGAACACACAATGCTTTAAATAATTTGCGTGGAGTGTAATTTGTAGTGTTGTTTGAATGTTTTTTTTTAAATTGTTGTTCTTTGGAGATGAATGTTTTGTGCACGGTTTTGGCACTCTACACACATTTTTTAACATGAGTTTTTAATCCGCTCACCACATACTCGATGAAATGCCAAAATGGATTTTTGTTTTGGATATCATATGGAATTTGATTCTAGTGTGATTGGGCTTAAATAAAAAAAAAAATAGGCTTTTTTTTGTGATGGCACACATTACACACGACGATTTTGCTCCGAAAACCGTCGTGTAATATGTGCCATCGCAAAAAAAAAGCCTATTTTTTTTAAATTCAAGCCTAATTACACGACGGTGTTGAGCAAAACCGTCGTGTAATGGTACACATTACACGACGGTTTTGAGGAAAACCGTCGTGTAAAGTTCTCAATTTGAGGCGTTTGCTACTATATTTCTTGATTCGACGACGGTGTGACCGTCGTGTAATATTGAGATACCACGACGGTTTTGGTTTTGGAACCGTCGTGGTATCTTCCACAACGTTGGATTACATGACGGTTGTCTAACCGTCGTGTAAAGTTTACACGACGGTAAATAACCGTCGTGTATCCACAATTTTTAGTAGTGATCAAAGGTTGTAAAAATTAAAAGTTAGACTAAGAGAGGAAGTAAAATATAAAAAAATTGATTACAACTAAATTTGCCCCTTGAAAAAGGTCATTATACAATTTTTTAGGCGTGAAATGGTTGTTTTTTGCAAAGATTATTTGCTAAAACTCTTTTTATTATTATTATTTACTGTTTTTAGGGAACATTATCATGAGTATTCTAAAAATAACAAACATGGGAATTTATGATTGCAATAAGTTAGGTTAAGGGGTGTTCTGTTGGGGCTAGCTTATCTCAAGTTCAAGATCCTAAGTCTCAGGTTCAAAACCTGAATGTTCTCTTTCAAATTAATAAAATGGAGGCCCCATGGTGTAATTTTAGTATCGACAAAACACAGAGAACGTTGCTATAACTTTTCAAATATTTAGCGGGTTTTTCTATTGTCTTTCCGTTGAGAGACCCCTCTATATTATAGGATATCTTAACCATAATATTAATTTTCAATAAGACGCAACAGTTAAGAAAAAGGGGTGAAATTGAAAGATATGTATTGTTAATTGAAACATAGATGGATATATATATAGGGAAGAAGGCCTTTTAAGTTTTTTTTTTTTTTTTAATTAATCAAATAGCCAAAGTTTGCAGAATTAGCAAAGTGACCGTTTATAAAAAATGGTCAATCATAGTTGACAGATTGAGCACGGTAAATCAATAATTAAGTAATACTAACATATATTTTTTAATGATTGACTACACTCTGTCACTGATTAATGTCCTATTTTCCTAAATAAAAAATTCTGGCCTGTTATTTAAATAAGTATTTAAAAACTTCCTATTTACCTAATTTATCTGAACATATATTTCAAATTTATCATGTGTGTTACTGTTAGTTGATATTTCGTTAAAGGTACCTATGTTATGCTGGAGAGTCTTCTCACCCGGGAGATCGAGAGATCATAGAAAAACCATATATGTATATTCCTAATGTTTAGAAGAATGCATTTTCATGTATTGTGCTCGCCTTTCATACCAATATATAACCAAAATGCAATTTGCAAAACAGCGATTTAAACATTTAACTCTGATAATCATCAAATTGGTATAAAAGACCGTACCATTCTTTATGTGCTAAGACAAAAACGAGCAAATATTCCCTCAGAAGTAGAATGGACACTTGGCTACATCCAAACGAAGCCACATATTATTTTAATATTTCAAGTACATAAAGCATATGAAGGATCAAGCTACACTCTTGATTGGAGAGGCAGGACCAATCTTTAATTTTTGTTATACTAAAGAATAAAATTATTGATTTGTATAAAAAATATCAATTTTTAGTGAGAGAAGATGAGAAAAAATATGATGTTTTTACAAGTAAATTTGAAAACTAAAAAGTTCACTAAAAGCAAAAGCTCCCACTCGGTCCATAAGCTTCCCCATCCCTGCTCTTGAGGCAGCAATCACACTATTATTAGAGAGAAATGGCACATAAAATCGATACATAAGTCTTATTGACGGAAAACATATTTACATTCAAAAACACTTCAATAAACTTGAAGATATGAAAACCCAATTTGGAGCTCGCCAGAAACAGAGCTTGGATGATAAGCATCAACAATAATTTCTCGTCTTCACAGCGCAGAATTGAAAATCTTATGGGATGATCGTTTCGAGATTATATGTTCCTAAAAGAAGTAGGAGATAAGTAAGAATGCTAGAATGCAAAAGAATCAAAGGGAACAGCAAAGAAGTATCATTTCACGTCAGCAAAGCTCAAGGACTAAACAAGTATAGGTGCCATTTTCAAGTGTTTTACGCAGCATAGGTTAAAAGGATCAGACTCACGAAGATTCCGGATAATAGAACCTCCATCGAATGTTTCCCAGAAACTTACTGAGGACACATGCTTAACTTTCTAATAATCTTGGCCTCCCTTTTGGTCGCATGCCATGGAGAAATTCTTCCGACATGTCGTGGAATCGTAAAGTTTTAAGGTTGGTTAGGAGCTGGATGTCGGAAGGCACTTCTTGCAGTGGGCAATTCCCTAAAATTTGCATGTTGAGACAAGGCAGTGCACCTTTGTCTATTTTCACGACCTTTAGTCCAGCCAAGTTTCGCAGACCAGCCACCTTGAGTTTCTGAAAACCACCCTCTTGGAAGTGCATTTCTTCTCCATCGTCTGCCTGGTATGGGAAAAGTTTCTGTAAACTAGGAAGGCAATGGAGCATTTTCAACGGGTCGTCAAGCAACTTTGAAGAATGCAAACCTCATCTCCAACACATTATCAAGTGCTGAAATCCAATGCGGCAACTTTTCCAACCGTCCCCTCAGAGTGAGGAAGCGTAGCAAACCAGGAGGAGATGAAATAGAGTTTAAATCTAAGATTTCATCTTCACTGATCAACGACAGATCTAAACGATCGAAATAGTTCATCTTCGAAATGGAAGCAACCGAGAGCCTCTCCATTGTCAGTTGTCAACTTCGAGATGCACAGCGATCTCAGCTGTCCTCAGCTTCTCTAACTCATTAATTACACCAAGTCCTTCATGTGCTTCCAGAATGTTTAGTGTTTGTAGTCCACCAAACGTCCGATCCCTTGTGGTATCTTAAGTCCATGAAACTGAATTCAGACCACTTTTAACCTCTGTCAAAATAACAGTCAAAAAAGTGTCTCATCCTTGTAAGATCAGTTATCTCGAACGGTAGCTCACGCACAAGGGTATGAGAAAGATTTAGTGTTTGCAAATTTTGCAGCTTACCAACAGACTTTGGGAGTCAGCTTAACTTTTGTAATTCTCAGATACAAATACTTCAAATGGAATAAATTTCCCACTTCTTTTGGAAGGGAACTAAGAGGAGTATCTGTGAAATCCTACACTCTCAAAAGCTTAAACTTTTAAACAAGGTAACCAGAAAAGATGTGGTTAGTTCCTCGACATTGAAGACGAAAACAGAACAAACCACAGAGTCTTCAACAATCTCTCGAACATTTTTTCATTTCTGTTGATTGAAAGGCGGCGATAATTCCCTTCTAAACCGCATGTTCTTTTCATCCAAAATTTGACAGAAACCTAATTCATCAAATTTCATTAAGCTGATCGCACGCATCAATCAAGTCATGAACTTTGCACATCCTATCATACCCTCAACATTCCAAATTGAAGACTTGAACTAAGTTTCAGTGAGGAGCTCCTCTAAGTATTCTTTGGGCGACGTATTCCAATCTCTTGTCTCTTCTTGGCTTTACAAAACACTCGGCTATCCACAACGTGTATAATTTCAAATCAGAAATTGTATAGTCTTCGGGAAAGATGCCAAAATATAGAAAACAAGATTTAAGGTGGTAAGGTAAGTCATCAAAACTGAGAGAGAGAATTGGTAAAACACTTGAAAGTTGGGGGTTACTTTTAAGCTCAAAGTGTGAAACCCCCAAAACACTAACACATTTTATGACACATTCAAGTTACAAAGTTCCAAATTATGGCATCTATTAGAAATTTCATAAAGAGCATGTATCATCTCAATTGTAGTGCCTAATCCAAACACTACATATGTGATGAATTATTTAGTGTTTCAAGACTTTATGAAAAGTGATTTATTAAGTGCTCTTGTGGTGATGAGTGGCATTAACAATTTTTGTGAGTCACTTAAGTTAAGATTACTAGATAAAATAATCTAATTTAAATGATGAATAATTAGAATTCATCAAAATAAAATCAAGTGTTGATTAGCACAAATTAGTAGTTAAATCAACTAACAATTGTGTCAACCTTATGTGGCACAAAAAATAACATGGAACAAATTCCATTGTCAACATTTTAGTGTGAAAAATCTAGCTTTAGAACCATGGTGGAGATTTGGAAATAAATCAATGATGGTGAGCCAATGGTGGTTTGATCCAAGGGACCAAATAAAGAAGATAGCCCAAGAGTGGAAACCATGTAGCGGGGGATCGGTTTGGCAATTTGGAGCCAAAAATTTGAGAGGCTTGATACAAGTTTTGGCAAGAGACCAAGCATGCCCAAGTCTCCAAGAGATTTCCTGCACAAAGAAGGAAAATAGGACACACTAGAATATGTACATGCTAGTACATGTCATAAGTGGTCCTTAGTTGGTCAAAAGAGATTCAAATCACCACATACACACACAAGGCTTGGGGAAAACATTTTTGCTTCTGAATGTGGGTTTAAAAATTGTTCAAAATACCCAAGAGTTTTTCCTATAAAAGGTTTAGGATCAACCCTAACACCTAGTGCCTTTTACCAAGCAAAACCCACACTTTTCTCTCCATTTTCCACCACCCTCTATTCCTTTGATTTTCTCTCCTCAAAAGTCACCAACTTTTCAACCATTCTCACACTCCCCCCAAGCTAGCACACACCCCACAAAGATACTAAGTCATCTAGAGGTAATAAAGGTATTTATTCCTTGTGTTTTGCAAAGAAAAAAAAAATGTTGTGTTCAAGTTCAAGGGCTTTGTGGTAATTATTTATTCTTAATAGGTTGGTTGTGTACAAGGGAGGCTTTCAAGGTCTAAACAAGGCTCCACTAAGAGGTATAACAATCTTTTTCCACTAGATAGGTTAAGTCGGTCGGATTTTTCTTAGACGAAAAAATGTAGTTTTTCTACAAAACTTAGAGCATGAAAAATATTCATTTCATTAAGAACATTTATTTTGGTTATTTTGTGGACTGCAGTTGCTTATATTGTTGCTTTAAACAAAATAAATGTTCTTAATGATATTGTAGATGATGGATCTATAAAATAGACATGTTAGTCTTTCCAACGAATTATCTTGAGCGACATTTGGACTTGTATGTTATTAATTATAACTTTTTACAAACTAGCATGCAAAACTAAAATTTCTTTGAAGTTCTGACATAGCCACGGGTTTCAAAACTCCAGATTTGTTTAACACAAAATTTTGGATTTTAAGTTATAGATATAACAACTAGATGCTTTATGCTTTCCAACAAGATATCATACACCTCTAACGGATAATATGCAATTTTTAGTGAATTTGACAAGTTAAGACTACAAACCGAAAGGTGTTGCTGGAACCCTGTACCAGTCACAGTTTTCTGTATGTTTTGAGTTAGTAAACCATAATTTTTTGAAAAAATGTCCGTCATGTATGACTAGACACCATAAGCTTTCCAATGACATATAGTTTTCCTTATTTGGACTTGTAAGTGATTGTTATGATTTTTCTAAATTTACCCTTAGTTATGGACAAATGGTACATACATGGGACCAACAGTAACAAAAACCTAAGTAGACGTATGAAACACTCCAGTAGTACTAAAGGAAATAACTTTATGGTGTAATGTAAACATCTCAAGCTTTGAAATTAATTATCATATGTATAAAACGGATATGTATAGAAATTTTAATAAATCACACATATTATATTGTAATCTAGTAAACTGAGATTTTACCATTAGACACTTAGGAAAACGTCCATGTTAATGTTCGAAACCCTTAAAAGCATGAAAAAAAATTATAAGGACAGAAACTAGATACTTCAAGCTTTCGAACGAGACATCAACTGTCCAAAACGGGATTACACTCAAATTTAAATAAAATCTTAACAGTTAAGATCTCACAACCGACAAAAATGATTAAACATTAAAATGTGACGTAAGGGTAAGTCATAACATATTGTCATATTTATTGATGAAATGAGTTGGTATTAAGTGCATGATCAACTAAATGTGAAAAAAACCCACCTTATAAAGTTGAATTACAAGTTTTTAGATGGGCCAAGATAGAGTAAACAAAAGGATTACTAGACACCACACCAAGAGATTATCTTAGCCCAATTTAATTAACGTGAACAAATAGTAGAAATGAGCCTTAGAAGCCCAATAATTCATAAAAGAAAACTTACTTAGGAGGATATACTTAGGTGACTCTTAGTCACTACGGTGATGTAGGTTGATTAATTAATTAAGAAATGAATTAATAAACTAATAAATTAACAAAAATAGAACAAAGTATAATTATGTTTGTAAGTTAATTAGTAATTGATTAAAATAAATAAATAATTATTAATCAATTAATTATAAGAGTTGATAAGTGATAACTAGTTGTGTAAGGAAGGTAATTTTATTGAGTAACTACATAATTAAAAGACATGATTAATTAGAGATTAAATAATCATTAATTTATGATATAATTGTTAATATAATTATGGCTGATTATTAGAGATTAATTAATCATTAATTTATAATATAATTATGGATGATTAATTAAAACATTAATTATTAGTATAATCTAATTACTAATAATTAATATGAGAATTATTAACTATTAATTATAATGTGAGAAAGAATATTAAGTAACATAATTAATTATTAATGATATAATTATTAATTAGTCAATTAAAATTATTTAATTTCATTATAATTACTCAACTAAGTCAAGTAATAATTAAGTACTACCTAATTAATTAATTAATTAATTGATTGATTAATTAATTAATCAGTTAGGTTTAAATAATATAAAATTAAGCAAAATTAAATTAATTAAATAATAATTAGTTGAAATTATTTAAAACTCAATAATTAATATTAATTAATTACTAGGTTAATTATGATATAAGTAAATTAAACTCATCTTAATTTATAAAATGAATAAATAAAATAATATAACTATTATTCTCTCTAATAATGAGGTATTGTTAAATCAGGACAATTTTCTAAACTTGCATAGTAGGAGGTACAACTCTAGAAGTTTAAGCCCATAGACAAATAAGTATAAACCTCACCTATAACATGGAACAAAATGTTTTCTTTATTGATGTTCTATGTTTGCTATGAACTACCTTGATGTTGTGTTGAATATATGAGTGAAATGTATTGTCTTGATTAAGCATTTGACGTGCATAATTTATCTTGCACTAATATGATTAGCATGTCTCACAGATATTTATGTCATAATGATATATGCATATGACATGTAAATCTACATATTGTCACAATTAATAAGAATAAGGCTAACAAAAATTAAGATTAGATGTCGTACCAACCTCCAATTAGTGAGAGGATATGATAAGAACAAAAGTTATAAGTTATGATCTTGGAGGTTATTGGAGGGTCACTCCCCCAACTCCCCATTGGTTGCTCGCATATGCGTATGACACAGGGTCCATAAGTAGACAAAACATATATATAAATGAAGCATAATTGTACACACATAGATCACCATAATTTTTTAATATTCTTGTTATGACGTGTGATGATATGATTTTCCAAAAATGTTTTGTGAGATATAGTTTGTATTTGCTGAGCGAAAGCTCATATATGTTTGTTCGTGTTTAGGTAACATGGGTAAGCAAGCCCGCTACTTAGACGTTTTCCTTGACTGGCGAAGCAGTGCGGAAGTGATGAAGGAAGGGAGTGGGATACCACCACGAATTTAATTTTCACATTTAGACTTCTTAAATTATTTGTATCGATTATCTTTAAAACTATGTTTTCAATATTTCGGCACTAGTAAACTAGTAGGAGTACTTAAAGACTTTAAGGTATTTCGTTTTAACTCGGATGACATTATAACTTTTTAAATATTATCTAAGTACGAATTTGAATTTGATATTGATATTTTATATTTTAAATTACCTTGGTTAAAATTTTAGTTTATTAAACTCTTCAAGTACAAGTATGATTTGTTTTTAAAAAGGAAAAAAAAAATAAAGTTATGTATTTTTTAAATCAAACATAAACAAGTATTAAGACTATATTAACTAGTAATAAGTAAATTAGTTAACGGTCAAAAAAGACAGGTCATTACATAGAGCTCATGTTGTCAAGAACTTGTTGCCATTCTAACACAGTGTTCGCTTTGGTCGACAGTCACTACTACAGAATGTGGATACCACGATGGAGCTTCCACGACCGTTATTTAAAAAACCGTCGTGGATGATGAGAAAAAAACACGTAACAAAAGCGGTCACCGAAAACCATCGTGGAGTCGAGACTTCTACGACGGGTGTTTAAAAACCGTCGTGGAAGTATGAATTTCCACGACGGTTCTATGAAACCGTCGTGTAAGTGTCAACTTCCACGACGGTTCTAAGGAATCGTCGTGGAAGTATCGCGTATTACACGACGGTTAAATAAAACCATCGTGGAAGTCAAGATTTACACGACGGTTTCCATGAAACCGTCGTGGAATCGTCGTCCTTTTTCTTCAGACATATCAGAGCGAGTAGCCCTATTTTTCCAACATCGATACATGTACCAGCTGCCGTGAACAAAAATCAGCTCAGATCGCTCCGACAATAGTTCCATTCGCCGCTGTTAGACGCCACCCACCACCATCCACTGGTCGATCATCATTCTTGTAAGTCATGATGACACAAATTAACTCATCTTTTGATGTTTCCTTGATCTGTATTAATTTTTTATTTACGAACCCAGAATATTAATTTTGTCCTGTATTTTTTGGATTGCTTTTGATACGTTAAATACTGCAAAGTGTTTAATTCAGTGATCACAATCATTGTATTTTTAGATCGATTGGTTTTTTTTTGTAGTTTGGATTTTTAGTTTGATTTTTTAGTTAAAATCCTAATCAATGTATTTTTAAAATGACGATGTATTTTTATTTTGGATTTTTATGTTAAATAACCCGGGTCGGTTTTTATTTGTATTATGTTTTTTGGAATTTTTTAGTAAATATAATGTTGATTTAATTAATACATTTGCCGGGGGTACGTATTTATATATAACGTAACTAATTATTAAATGCAAATGATATTTATGCATGCAATTTATAAATATGCACACATTGACCTCGAGAACTTTGATTATTGGTTTAGGATTTGCGCGCAAATCATGGATAGGAAATGGATGTGGTTTGATAGATTGACTAAAGCATATGAAGATGGTGTTGAAGAATTTTGTCATTTGCGAAATCTCATACACAAGACGATAAGATTCGGTGTCCGTGTCAAGTTTGTGGTAATCATAGATCACATTCCATTGATGATGTTAGAGGGCATTTGCGCGCTATGGGATTATTTGTTCTTACCAACTGTGGTATTTAAATGGCGAAGATTTTGTCCATGTTAAGTATACATCGACTAGTACTAAAGGTAAAAGAGCCTATTGTTGAGGAAAACGTTGGTCATGATGATAATATGTACAATATGGTTATGATTTGGAAGAAAACTTTGTGCACCGTTCGGAGTTATTTGAGGAAATGATTAATGATGCCAAAACGCCCTTGTATGTCGGGTGTACAAAATATACAAAATTAGGGGCATTGGTTAAATTATGGAATATGAAAGCGTCGGGAGGGTGGACGAATTCTAGTTTCACGACTCTTTCAGCTTTTCTAAAAGATGTTTAACCGGAGGATAACAAAGTGCCACCAAGTATGTACGAGACGAAGAAGACGTTGAGCACGTTGGGAATGGAATACGAGAAGATACATGCTTGTCCAAATGATTGCGTGCTTTACCGGAGAGAATATGAAGAGTTAGATGAATGTCCGGTTTGTAATGAGTCAAGATGGAAGAAGGGCAAGGTGCCATCGAATGGTAGTAAATGAGTGCCGGTGAAGGTTTTATGGTACATTCCACCCGCTCCACGTTTCCGCCGTTTATTCCGTAATGCACAGCATGCTAAGAGTTTGACATGGCATCATGATAAACGTGTTGACGATGGCAAGCTTAGGCATCCGGCCGACGCACCGCAATGGAAGACCTTTGATAAGAATCATCCAGATTTTAGTGCAGAACCAAGGAATTTACGGCTCGGTTTTGTCGACGGATGGAATGAACCCGCATAGTAACATGAGTAGTCGGCATAGTACCTGGCCAGTCATACTTGTCAACTACAATCTCCCTCCAGACGTTTGCATGAAGCGGAAGTTCTTGATGTTGACATTATTGATCTCAGGCCCTCAACAACTGGGGAATGACATTGATGTTTACTTGGCACCATTAATCGATGACCTAAAAAGGTTGTGGGATGATGGTTTACAAGTAAGAGATTCTTACCGTCAACATACGTCAATCTTCGCGCAATGTTGATTTGGTCAATTAACGACTTTCCTGCACTTGGCAACCTATCTGGTTTATCCTGTGAAGAGTTCTATAGGATGCCCCGTTTGTATGAAGGAAACATCTTCCATCCGGTTGAAAAACAGTAGGAAAACCGTTTACCTTGGTCACAGGAGGTTCTTGTCGAAAAATCATCGATATCGCAAACAGAAGAAGGCTTTTGATGACAAAACCGAAGAAAGAACCGCTCCTCGGATTTTGACTGGCGAGGATGTATTTGAGATGATTAAAGATGTGAAGGTAGTTTTGGGAAAGAGGAAACGTAAGGATCCAGTTGTCGATGGACCTTGGAAGAAGAAGTCAATCTTCTATGAACTTCCATATTGGAAGTCACTTTACGTTCGTCATTGCTTAGATGTTATGCATATTGAGAAGAACGTTTGTGAATCAATAGTGGGCACATTGCTTGACATTTTAAATAAGACTAAAGATGGTGAAAAGGCACGGTTGGACCTTCAAGAGATGAAGATTAGAACGAATTTGCTCCCCGAGAAAAGATCGAACGGCACTTACTTACCACCAGCAAAGCACACATTATCTAGACACGAAAAGAGAAAGCTTTGTGAGTGGCTTGCTTCCGTTAAAGTTCCAAGTGGGTACTCTTCCAACTTCAAAAGGTTGGTGTCGATGAAAGATTTGCGGCTCGTTGGAATGAAACACATGACTGTCATATCTTGATGCAACAATTATTACCTCTTGCTTTGCGGGGAGTTTTAACAAAGATGTGAGATTCTCAATTACGAAGTTATGCTCATTTTTTCAATTCAATATGCTCCAAGGTAATTGATCCAATGATGCTAGATTCGCTACAATCGGAATTGGTTATGACATTGTGTCTGCTTGAAAAGTATTTCCCACCAGCCTTTTTCGATATAATGATCCATCTATGTGTGCACTTAGTTCGGGAGGTTAAGTTATGTGGCCCGGTGTATTTGAGGTGGATGTATCCTTTTGAAAGGTACATGAAGGTTTTGAAGGGATATGTGAAGAACCGAAATAGGCCGGAGGGTTGTATAGTGGAAAACTACACAGCCGAGGAATCAGTTGAATTTTGCTCCGAGTATTTGTCGACGCGGACCCATAAGATTGCCAACAACCGGGCTATTTACGTCGAAAGGACCTATCCGCGGCCGTTCATTCATCAGTAAATCAAGATGAATGGGAAAAGGCTTGTTTGTATGTTTTGCACAATGCTAAGGAAATGGAGCCTTCTTTCAGGTTCATATGGCGGAAATAAGAGCTGGCGAATCCAAGAAAAGGAAGAAGTGAGAAGTGGATTCAAGATGAGCAGAATCGGACATTTCGGGAGTGGATAAGAAAATATTTGCATATGAAGCTTGGCGTTCACAAGACGTAATGAAGCTATCTAGAGGTCCGTCATCGATAGTCACAAGATACACTCGGGACAGATATGAGAAGCATCCCGTACAGAATAGTGGTGTCACCCTACGGGCCGAGTCTATGCATATTTCCTCCGCAAAGGACAAGAATCCGGTATATAGTTCCATGAATTACTACGGGTTCATTGAAGATATTTGGGAACTTGATTATTGCGGCTTGCGAATAGCACTCTTTAAATGCAAGTGGGCTGACAATAATTATGTTAAGGTTGATAGTGATGGCGTGACAGTGGTGGACTTAAGCGCTTGGGATACAAAATGATCCTTTCATCATGGCGTCACAAGCGGTACAAGTATTTTATACAACGGATCCCGCAAATTTAGGGTTGTCTTTAGTTGTGCCAATGAAGTCAAGAATATTCCGGGATGGCCAAGAAGATATTGAGGATTGCACCGACATTCCATCATTTACAACGGGTTTGCCACCGGTGGAGGAGAGTGATGATTTTGACGATGATGTTTCACACTTACTTCGATTGGACGTCGAGTGGACACGTGTTGAGAAGCCCAAAAAAAAAACAGAAAAAAAAAAAACTTGACAAAATATTTTATTTTCTTAAGTTCGTTGTAAACATTTAGATAAGGTTTTTTAATTACACACATTATATGGGAATTATTTATACATGCATATACGTTTGGAAGCAAATAAGAATCCAAAATGAATGATTGCACAACATACAGGTATGGGCACGTAGAGGGATTATGTTAAAAATTTGAAAAACGGTTTTCGCAAATTTTCTACCTACGACGACGGTTAATGAAAAAAACCGTCGTGGTAAATAATATACCACGACGGTTTTCTTCACGACCGTCGTCGAATATCAAATACCACGACGGTTTTCTTCCAGAGCCGTCGTGTTAGATTTCGTGGAATGGAAATCTACCACGACGGTCTTCATTGTTGACCGTCGTGGTAGATTGGCGGTGGGGGGCCTACCACGACGGTCTTAAAAGACCGTCGTGGTACACGCATCACGCCAATTTACCACGACGTCTTCAAAGACCGTTGTGGTAGGCCCCCCACCGCCAATCTACCACGACGGTCAACAAAGAAGACCGTCGTGGTAGATTCCAGTGGTTTGCATACCGAACAGCAATTTACCACGACGGTCTTCGTATTAAACCATCGTGGTATGGTGCCATATCCATGAAATCTACCACGACGGCTTTTAAAGACCGTCATCGTATAGTGTTTACCACGACGGTTTAAATTTGACCGTCGTGGTATAATATATACAACGACGGTTTTTTTAAGACCGTCGTGGTATATATTTTAGCGGCAATTTTGAAATTTTCGGAAATTGTTTAACTCTTTGCCGCTTTTAATAAAACCAAAAAAAAAACCCCATTTTCCCAAACACCATTCACTTTTGCAGTCTCTAATACACCTAAACTTCCATACCCAGTATATTTCCTCCCCCCATTTTTCTCTCGTCGCTCCCTCCCTATAAAATCTTCAAAAGCTCTCTGAACACTCAAACTCCGACGGCATCGTGCAGCACTCGAGCGGTTTCCTCCATTCTCCGACGCCATCCTCCACCAACGACGCTCGTTTTTGGACTTTCCCAGTCTCTCTCGCCGACCACAACCCACTCTCTATTATCCGGTGAGTTGTATTAATGCATATTGCTTGGGTAATGCTAAAAATGTGGGTAATTTTGGTCTATGCACAATATTTTGTTGAGTGTGGTTGTTTATTGTGGTTGTCGAAATTGATTATATTCAAGACCGAAATGGGCAAAAGCCAGAGAAAACCTTTACAATTACTTGTTGATTGTGAAGGTAGTTTTGTATGATTTGAAATGGTTGGGTAAGGCTAGGATTTGTTAAGATTTTTTGATTCTGTTATTAGTTAATTGTTTATATATTACGTGTTTGATTAAAGGTAGTTTTGTGTGAGAATTAGTTGTAGATTGAATTAAATTGATAGGTAAGGCTCGGATTTGTGAATGTCGAAGATAAAATTCAATTTATTTGTTTGTGGTGATTGTTTGTAAACTACAGTTTCGATTAAATGCCACTGTCATACTCATGTCGGGTGTTTTGTTGTTTTAGATTGATTTACAATGTCGAATGATCACGAGGAGGAGTGTCAACCCAAACTCAGGTTGGAAAACCACGAAGAACCAACTCTTTCAAGATTCAATGCCGACGAGGAGGGAAACGAAGAGCAACTCTCCTTAAAAAAGTGCACGTTGTTAGGACGAGGGGAGAACGAATTAAAGTTTCGTTTGACTCAAAAGGCCAACCAATTGGCAAGGAAGGTGATGAACTACAGAGTTGGATTGGAGTGCTAGCTCGGGAGCACATTCCAATTTGGATTGCTGATTTTAGAAGTGCTGATTTGGAACCGAGGAAAGAACGAGTGTGGTTGGAAGTTAAAACTTCATTCACGGTTGATGAATCGCACAAAAAGCAAGTATTGAAGTCCTGTGGGGAGTCGGCTAAATGTTTTAGATATGATCTTTACCAAGCCTTTATTAGGGATCATATTGGTGAAGAAACCGTTTGGCAACGTCCGGCTAAAGTGGTTAACAATTACCCAACCATCAGCCAGCACGATTGGGAAAGGTTTATTACCTATCGACGGACGGCAGATTTCAAGAGGCTATCCCAACAAGAAGCGAGATAAGGAAAAAGAGCAAATACGGTTCTACCACAGGCCGAGACGGCTATAGGAAACGTGATCAAGCAATCGTACGTTAATTAATTGGGAAAAAAGCTTAAAGTCTATTTAAATTTAATTTTTTTACGTGTGTTATTTATGTTTACTAACTTTAATTACTAAATTGCAGTTCGAAGAGACGGGGGAGTATGCGGACCGCCATGTTATTTGGCGGGACACGCGGCTCAACCCCGATGGAGAGTACAAGAATCCATCGGTTAAAATTATCGGCGAAGCAATAGTAAGTCTACGGATCCTATTTCGAATAAAAAATAAGATTGTCTCCATTATGTTTACGGGCTCAATAACGTATTGTGTAATTGTTATAGGATGAATTAACACAACAAGAGACTCAAGGAAGCTTCGAATCCGTGGGTACAGAAGACATTTTGACCAAGTCTTTGGGCAATCCCGAGCATTCCGGTCGTCTTCGTGGGCAATCAAAATTTGTCAAGCAAGCGCAATACTTCAATGCCATGGGCGGAACAAGGGAGAATCCTGAAGTCGCCTTTATGAAACGACAGCTTGCTGCATTGGAAAGAACGGTGGCAGGAACTTTGTTCGAAGCACGGTATCAACCGTGAGACGATGTCCGAGGAGGCAGCCCCCACCTACCGTTGATCAGCACAACAGTTCAAGGCTAGTTACACCCTCAATGAGAAAGAAGCCGACGCGTCGGAACCGCAGCCCACGCCTAATGCAAGTAAGGAATGCCAGCTTTTCCTTACTGATTTTATTAATGGTGGAGAAGTTTTGGTTGCGATAGGCAGGGCATACATGGACTGTGTTCCAACCGACACAGTCCATGGGATTCCTTTGGGCGAGGGGAATGTGCGAGTGACAATCAGTGTCCCAAAATTTAAATGTGCACTCCTTCCGGTTCCGACGCATGAAGCTACATATGTTGAAGAGGCTATCGGGGGCTTTGTTGCTTGGCCCAAAAAATTAGTCGTGCTTCAGAGTAGTTTAAGCCAGGCCAGTCGAGGTCCAAGTCAAGCTCCCGACCCAGAAGCAACGGGAAGGAAAATAATAAAAAAGAGAGCCGGGAGGAAGAAACTACAGTCACAACCGACGGTACAACAGCAAACGGAAGAAGAAGTACCTACGTTTGACTTCAATGAAATTCCCGAAGGAATGAGACCGCTGGCTTATTACGCACAAAGTTCCTTGATGGACGGTAGCCAGATTGCGTGCCCACCACAACAACCCGATGAAATGCCCATATATATTGGGTATGAAGATGTATTCCATTTCATAACCTTTAAAGAAATCAGTGCAAGCAGTATAATGGTTTACATCAGGTAATTGTTTTTTCCTTAAACAATACTTAATTATTGTTCCAATTAGCTTGAAAGATAGATATATGTTAATTTTGCACGCGTAGCAAGTTTTGGTTAATGTTTTGCAGCTACTTATCGGATTGTTGTGCAAGAGTAGGATTGGATCAACGTTTCGAGTTTATTTCTCCATTCCTTGTCTCGCCAGTTCAACAAAATGTAGATCGCGTAGCCTACATTCGAGAGAAGCCGACAATATCATCCGGATCATAACAAACGTACCAAGGGGACGGCTCGTTCTCATGCCATATAACAGCGGCCAACATTGGATACTGGCTGTTATTAATCCGTGGGATGACTCCGTCCTCTATTTTAATCCTCTTGGAAACGATCCGGGTGAAGATTTTCAACAGCTAATAACGTTGTAAGTATTCTCAAATTGATTTATAGTTCCAAGATTTGACATTCCATAATTGTTGTGGCCCGGTGATTTTGATATTTGTTAAATTGTCTAGGGCACTAAACGATTGGAAATTGCTGGTGGGACGAGGAATAACAAAGCGACGCAACTGCAAGACGTTGATTCAGACTGCTCGATGCCCGATACAGCAAGGAAATGTGCAGTGTGGCTATTTTGTATTGGGGTTCATGCGAGAAATAACGTTGAACGTCGATGGACTTGCCTTACTGCAAAACAAGACTTCTTATACTGAATATGATTTGAATTTTGTTAGGCAAGAGTGGACTACATATGTCATGAGCTTCGTACAATCTTGAGGCAAAGTCTCTAATAGAATTTTTTTTTATAGCAGCTGTTCATTCTATATTGATTGTTGTACATTGTCACATTGTATTTGCCATATCAATTATGTTATTAGTTTATTCTTTGCAAAAATTCTTTTTCATATCATGAATGGATGAACAGGAATGAATGAACTGGTATTCAATTGACCGAATGGATATTTTTTTTTGTATACGTTACAACCTACCACTTAAACCGTCGTGGAAATTAATATACCACGACGGTTTCCAATAGAAACCGTCGTTAAAATTTATATACCACGACGGTTTTTTGTTTATATCAGTCACCGTCGTGGTAAGCGAAATGCCATGACGGTGGATTATAGAAACCGTCGTGGTATGGCAGAAATACCATGACGGTTTGTAGTTCCGTATCAGCCACCGTCGTGGTAAGGAGAACTACCACGACGGTGGATTTTATAAACCGTCGTGGTAGGTAATAGACCACGACGGTTTATAAACCACTGTCATCAACCGTCGTGGTAAGGTGAACTACAACGACGGTGGCCTATAGAACCCGTCGTGGTAAGCCTCCAACCACGACGGTTTATAGGTACAACCGTCGTGGTATCTTCATTACCACGACGGTTTCCAATAAAAAACCGTCGTGGTAGATGCTGCTAAATATCAAATTTTGGCCCTATTTTTACCTATTCCACGACGGGTAAAAAAACCGTCGTGGAATCTGAAAAGTTTCCACGACTATGGAATCCACGACGGTTAGAAAACCATCGTGGAAATATTACCACGACGGTTTTTAACCGTCGTGGTATCGAAATTCTGTAGTAGTGAGTAAGCAAGCAATAGCAGTAATTACAAGTGGCAGGCCCTGGCACTTATCAAGAATTTAATGAGACAATTCCTCAAACTTCTTAGGACAAAAAGTCCCAGGCTCAGATTGGAATGCCTTTTTGCAAAACAATTTCCAAGCCATTTCTTTTGACAAAGGCTGTACTAGTTTATGCACAATATCACATGACAGATCTTGACAAAGCGGCCGTGGAGACTGTATCACTACGTGTTGTGACTATTACCCTGCTTCCTTTATCATTCCAAGGCAAAGCAAGTTTTATCACTCGCCAAAAATTTATATCCCAAACATCATCGAAACAATTAAGTACCTCTGTTGCTCTAAATAATGTCTCAAGAAGTCAATTAATTCTTCGATCCAGTCCAAATCAACCCTTGTTACCTTCGGCACCTATGCAAATCTGTCAGATCATAGATTTGAGTAGTTTCTGCATGTTGTATGATTGAGATACCGCGATCCAAGAGCAGCAATTGAAGTGTTTCTAAGGGGATCCAGTCGAGGGTCACGATGTTTAACTTAAGTGATTTTGTTATCGGATCCTTCCTCTGCGGAATATTTTCTAAAGTCATATCTTTCACTTCTCTGCTTGATTTCACTTAGCAACGTCTTGATGTCTTCAACCTTAGAAGGTAAGACACGACTTGCTTTCCACTGTTTGATTAAGAGGCCAATTTTCCGTAGGAAACCAGAGAATCTGCTTGATGATGGCGATGGCGTGGTGTAACGCAGTGAAGGTATTCATCAATGACATCTTCTATACGATTCACTTCATCCTTCACTTGCTTCACCCAAATTTTCAAACCGCCATTGGTCTCTCCTTTCTCCGTCCCTCGATTCTGCATCTTTGAGGAAACACTTGATGCTTTCTAGTTCATCTGTTAGACTCTGAACCTCACCGTGTACTCCCTTGAGCAATTTTGCTTCTTCGAGTAGTAGCCTAATCAAGTTGTCAATGACAGGGCCTACTACTATCTCTGCCATTTCACCTCCACGTTGTTAACCCCGAAACGGAAAGCAAACTGTTTGGCTTGATCAAGGGGATCTAGTCTGCAATTAATTTAAGATATGTAGAATGTACAAAGATATGTGCCTGTGTGATCCATTTGTCTAAACTTGTAAATGAGCAAGGAATTTTGATATATGTCAAATGTCCAAAATTACAACTCATACATCGTTATTGTTTGTTTGGATTATAGATTCAAACCCACAATTCAAATACTATAAATTAAATTCTAGTGTGATAAAATACTGTTGAAAAAAGTTTGAGTTGTGAGTTTAACCTGTTATCCAAACAGGGGCTTAACACCTAAATCCAAGAGAATTTTATTAATAAATTTATATATTTGTAGAAAACTAAGATCTAAGTTTTAACCATGTGAATGATAACAATAACCTAATATATGATGTTAACTTCACTTTTTTTTTTTTTTTTGTAACAAAAAGCCACCAAACAAAGTACATGAAAATCTTAAATTAGACTGCTTCTCAAACCAAATATCATACTTGGATACTTACAAGAAGATAAACAAGATACGTACACAACATTCATTGACTGATAAAGTGCCATTTGCCATTCTAGTTTCCCTTTTTCGAAAATTATATTATGAGGATAATTAAATTCAATTAATTTACTTTCACTGAGACATGACACATATTAATGATTTGAACAAAAATAGCTGAGCTTATTTAGAGCAGACGAGCGGGGGTACTAATCTAATTGGGATGCATGTTTGAAGCTTGATAGACAAGGGAAACTGATAACTTGATTGCCTGATGATTCCTGAAAGATTTCGTACACAAAAGGAGAAATTAAGGAAGCATATGTAGAACTGAAACACTTGTAATTCGTTGAAAACTCCTTTTGTAAGATGAAACCGGTTTGTCAATGGCTTAAGAAAGTGGGTTGGAAGCCGGGAGTATTATAAAAAATTTCTTTCGACATTTTTTTGGGATTGACGAAATTAATAATGAGGTGTAGTTGTTATTAATATATATATCAGTAGAATAAGATCTACCAGTAGCTTATTACATCTCATGTTACCTCCACTGTTTCGCTATTAAATATATATATATATATATATATATTACATTTGTTGTTTTTGTTTTTGTTTTTCTCTCGATCCATTGCCTCTTTGGACTTCTTTACGAAACTTCCTCGGCTCAAGGAATATGAGGTCCATAAAGTCATTATGTAAGACCTTGTAATGTTTGGTATGGTTTTTGTTTGTAATATTCTCAAAGAGAAACGTTTTCTTTGTTTTTTTAACTTACCCCAACAAACCTAAATTTTAATTTAATGTTTTTATTTTTATTTTTAATGTGTTTTAGGATGATTAATTAAGAGACGTAAAATGTGAGATATAGGTTAGCTAGTAGTAATATTACATCTGACTCCACTTTAAAATACAGATTTTGAATCGACAAGACACAAAATATTGTGTATTTTGTTTTTTCTTTTAATAACATAGTATCATGTAACGACCCGTGTATGTAGACTATTACTCACTACTTAAACATAACATAAATCATAAATTACTTAAACTTAAATGTTGAAATTTACAAAGTATTTTTTTAAACTAATCCGTATTAGCTTAATAAAACATAATATAGTTCATATTCACAACCCGATAAATGGACCTCAACTTACATAACCATTGTCTTGTCATACTTACTTACGCATATATAGAAATCAAAATATTTGTCAAACAAGTTTTCTTCCTAAAATAAATTAACTTCATACGCATTGGCTAAGGTACTTCAGGAGAACCCAAACGCCATCAGCGTGTCCAGTGGGGAAGAAAAATGGGTTGTCAATGGGTTGGGACTAGCTGTGAATCGCAGTGAAGAAAGGACGTTGGAGGAGAAAAGATATGTTAAAAAAAAAAAAAGGGAAAACCGGGTGAAGAAGGTGGAGTGTAATGTGACCGGGGCTATTTTGTGAATATGCATGTTTGGTAAGGACAAAAACATAATCATGTGGGATTATTGAAAGAAAAAAAGGAAGAAAAGTGAGGAAAAAGTGTCATAGAAAAGACATAATAAGTGGCATCATATTGGTAGTAACATATAGTTAGTTGAAGGGTAAAGTGTGCATATTTAGCAATGAATGAAGTTAAATTGCGTGGATTGGGGTAACTAGATAAAATGGTAGAAGAAAAAATTCAATATTTAGTCTAGACAAATAAGACATAATTATAATTCTGCCCATACGAAGAAAAAAGTAAACAAACTAATCTATACGTTGTCCTAATTAAATTGTATAAATAATAAAGTCGATTCAATCTTGAAAGAAAACTTTGGGGCATGTATGGATAGAATACTCAATATGATAATGAAAAATTTTGTTGTTTGAATAATAAATTTATTTCATTATGAGAATAAGACGGCTTTTGAATATGTTTAAAAAAAAAAATTCCTTTTTTAAAAAAGAAAGAGTTAAAAAATTGTTTGAAAAGTCTTATTAATTTCAAGAATAGAAGAAATTGTGTTGGGAATGGCGCATTCAAGGAAGATATAGACAAGGTGAAAATACTTTGTAAAAGGGTACTGTATGAAGGACTATGTTGTCTAGTATATTCTGTTTTGGAATGAGTGGAAAAATGGATAGAAAGGTACTTTTGCTCAGCTTAGTCCATCATTATTTACTATTCGAAAAAATGGTGGATATCAATTTTCCAACCTTAAGTTGACAATAATCTCTAAGAATCAAATTGCAACAGTCTGTAAGTCTTCCCCCTATTGCAACATTGCCAACATATTTGCTTATAGTAATGAAAATGAGATGAGCTTAGAAAAATTTTTTGGATGTTTTTGTATCTTAGTAGGAAAGTTGTTAACATATCCAAACATCATTTACTGTAGAAATGGAATGAATTTCTCATTCCTCTGCAAAAAAGAACATCTTTATCCTTTTTTCCTTTCTTTCTTTCTCTCTCTCATCCTTTACCGGATAACCTCTTACACCAGTTGAATTTTTCTTCCTTGCCCTCAATTCATTCTCAACCGTAGGATTTCATTGCTACGGCGAAGATTGGAGTGGAGTTTCTATTCTTCAACTTTAGGGTGGAGGACCTAAGTACATCCCTAACTTCATATCATATCATATGGTGTGGCTGTAATGGTTACTCTTATTTTATAATCATGAATGGTTACAGATAAAATTATTAAAATTAATGCATTGTTTAATTATATTTAATAATGTTGTATTTTATGTAAATTTATATTGTAGGTTAAACAACTTACGACTTTTTAACTATAATTAATTTATTTTAATAGAGTCTATTGACACCCCAATCTTCTTTTTTCACACATTATTCAATTATTTTTTACTATTACTAGATTATCCATTATAAAAATTACTTTTAAGTACAAAAATATTTTTACAAGGTTCTCTCTACACACCATACTCTAAACATTTAAAACGATATCAACCCTAATTTCCACACCAAAAAAAAAAAAAAAAAAAAGATATCAAACCCTAATTAAATAATAAATAAAATGTAAGGTGACTTCCAAAACATATTCATCTAGCAAAATTGAATCTTTTTTTCTTTTTCTTTTTTTTTTTTTTTTTTGAAAATTGAATCGGCCATCTTATTAAAAAAAAAAAAAGTTTCGAAAAGCTTTTTTCTGTTTACCACAAAATCTTTAAAACTACAGTACCATAATAAAATCGTTATAAACTTTCGCAATTAAAAAATCCCAGAAAACAGATGTAATTAAATAAGATTGGAAAAAAAAAAAAAAAAACAACATAATGTTTTTTTTTTTTTTTCATTTGAAAAGAGAAAAAACAACAAAATGTTCAAGAAAAATTTAGAAACGTATATAATAAAAAAAAAATTTACAAATATACGACTCCATGTGCTAACAAGATCTCAAAAAAAAAAAAAGTTGTTTAAATAAAGAGTTATATATATACATGTGTGTGTAATTCCATTAGCTTCTGTAGAAATAATTGTGGAAGGAACCCAAAAAAAAAAAAAAGGATAAAGATATGTTTTATTTTATAAACGTAAACGATATGATTGTTAAATAAAAAGGGAATTATTAGTTGGTGGGTGTAAAAGATAAAGAAAAATACCATTTAATTATAGGATATTTTTGGATAAGAAGTAATAATTTTAATTTTAAATTTAAGTAATTGGTAGTTTTATGAAATGCTGTTTTCTTTATGACTAAAAATTGTGTTTTTTTTTTTAATGCAAAAATGTAAAGAAATTGAGGATTTATCCTAAAAAAATAAAAAATAAAGACTTTATAATTGTGATTTTGTTGTTCTTCACTTGCGTACAACTATAGTAATGTGTTTTTCAAAACAAATATAAATTAAATTATGTCTTTCACTTTTATAACGTAGTTAAAAAATATTTTAAAAAGTCATGTCAACAAGTTAACACCAAGTTGCCTATCTAAATTTCATTTAATTAGCTCTCTAAGTTTTATGTTCATTAATTATTATTAAATTTTTTTGGTCAACTACTCAATTTGTTACAACCATCTGATCAACATCACACGGCTAAAACAACGATAACCATGAATAGATAAATATTATAGTAACAATTGAAAATTTTTCCATTTATATAACAGTTCTAAGATAAACATACATATATAATTCAAAATTGTTTGTGGAAATTTATGCAAAATGTGATCCCACACCGCTTTCTCTTTGTTCATCATCCACAATGCCCTCCAATACTTATGTTGCGGTAGGGGTGAACATGAGGGCAAGTTGGTGCGCAGGTCGGGTTTTTCAATGTCGGGTTTTAGGGGCATGAATACTGCCAACCGCCCATGCATGGGCAGGCGGTTCACGGGCGGTGCGGGCGGGTTGGGAAGCCTAGTATCTCAATGTGAGGATCTCGGAGGTGGTTCATAAATTTATTGGCAACCTTTATACTTGGAGCTGCATAAATCTCTTTTGACTGCCTTATCGGATCTCAAAAAGTTGTTCGAGAGCAAGGCGTTGGAATTCTAGAATTGGCTACGCAAGAAACCACTTATCCAGAAAATCGAAGAAGAGGAAATCTGGCCCTATCTCTTGCCGTTGGCTGTGGAGTGGGGTGAGAGATACAATAGTTTTCTCAAGTACATGAGCAATAGGTTCCCAATCTTCGGAAAGTTGCCATTGGTTCCTGTGGAAGTTTTGAAGGCTGCAATGGATGTGGATGAGGAAGCGAAGGAAAATTTTTTTTGTTTTATTATTTTTTTAATATGTTCCACGTCGGATCAGGTCGGATGCAACCGGACATTGAAATACCTAATCCACCACTCACCCATTTATAATCATGAAAACATTTCATGTTTACTTTAGTAATTAAAGTTTTCCGAACGTAACTCAGCTCGGCAAAATTAATACAGTGTTAAATTGCACTATCTATGTTATTACTAACATAAAATATTAGAAATTATGAAATTTGGGATTTATTATCACAAAATTCACTTTCGGTTATGTATGTGAGATTAATTACCATAAAGATTCATAACTTGACCTCTTTCTAACTAGGAGGTTAAGTCTGGAATTTTTTTGGACATAACAAGTTAGGTGGCCTTTAGCCAGTTTTAGCCCTTGGTTTACAATCCAAAGATAAATTAGGACCCGTTGGGGGAGACGTTTGGAGACGATGTTAAGGAGGTTGGAAATAGCTTGAGCTTTGAAAATGTGTGTAATAAAAATGAACTGTTTTGAGTGAAAAAATGAAAAAGTTTGAAACGTGTTAAAAAAAATAAAAATATAAATCTTGTTTCATTTTTCTTGAAATTATATGAAATTAAAAAAAAATTATTTCGTTTCGACTTAAAATGATAAAGTTATTTACTTTTAAAGTTTGATTTTTTTTTTAATATGTTTAGAAAAATAAATAATAAAATTAACAGAAAAAGAAAAAAAGAACTTTTGAAAATATGCTTTCAAAATTGACCCCAAACGGGCAATAATTTTAACTATCATTGAGGTAAAATAGGCTTATTCATTGTAGAACTCCCCAAAAATAAAAAATATATATATAAAAAAAAGAACAAGTGTAAATTTTTTTTCAACGGAGCTTATCGGCAAGAAAAATATTCCCCCTGCTTGATGTCTTCTTTTTTTCTTCCCACTCAATGGTTCCTACTTTTAATCTATACCATAATAGCCCTTGGATCTTATACTCTGTAAATGGGGTAATAGAGATTTACCCCCATTGTAGAGTTCCCCGAGAAAAAAAAAAAAAAAATTCAACATAATCCTCGGGGATTAGTTACACAATTAGGCTGGTTATTCAATAACAATTTCTGGCAACAGACCCTCTTCACTTGCTCATCTTGAATCAAATCAAATAAACATAAAAGTTATATTGAAGTTTTAACCATTAAAGCAAGAAATTTGATAATGGCAGCAAACAAGAGAAATTGATAAGAAGAAGGAAAAAAAAGAAAAAAATTCATAGATTGATCAAGAGTTCTACAAAGAAATTACAATTATTATCCCACACTCTCTTGATACGTCCCAATAATTCCCACGCATTACAGTTCCACACCCCATGGAACTCATATTCGAAGAGCACAAGCAAAGAGCCTTCATCTCTCTCTCTCTCTCTCTCTCTTCGCCTGAAACAAAACAGAGACAGCTTTGAACTTCGATCAGTTTCTACTGCCGTCGAAAAGGTAAAACCGACCAATAATGGTGGCAAGACAAAGTTACCTTTGAAAGCCGAACACGACAACCAACACACCAGATTGCCGCATACTCTCCACCGTCATGGCATGTTGTCCGGTGTCGTCCTTTGCCTGAGGCGCTCACTGCGCCTCCGAGGGCCGGATCCATCATCTGAAGATTCATTGTCCTCTTCTCTTGAAGACGACCCTGTTTCCTCATCGTAGCTCTCTCCCCAGAGTCTGGTGGATCTCCTCCTGATACTTAGTTGTGCTCGGGTTCTTGAGGTTCCGGACCAGCTGCTGCTCCTGGATGAAGACCCGGGTCGGAACACTCGAATCAGGAAGAACACAGTCAGCCAACCGCCATCGTCGATAGGTAAAATGTTCTCATCAGCCCTATCATCGCCCATTGACGATTGGAGTGTGCTGAGCAGATCACCAAGGTCCCTTTGACGCTCCAACCTCCTCCAGTTGCGCGCTCTCTCTGGGTCTGCCTCCGATGGGCGAACTTGTGGGTGCTCCAGCCTCGCGTGCTTCCTGAGATCCGTATATGTACCACTAAAATTACATGTTTCGCAAGAGCAGCTTCTCGATTTCGCGTTCATGAAACGACGAGCATCATCCACAACGATCCACTCTTTTATCTCACCACGACAAAGGGGACACACGAGCTTCGGCGGTGTCTGATGCTCACAAGAGGTTGGGGAACCTACAGCAGTTATTCCTCGGGCACAACAGTGACTGTTGGCTCTGATGCCTCAGCAGGGGAAAGCTGTGTGGTTGAATTCTGTGCTTCTTCTTGTTGTGGCACTGTTGATGAGTTCTCCGCTTCAAAGGACTTGCGAAATTGGTCGAGGCAATTTGAATGGCGGTAGCTTGTGTCGCACATGTAAGGGCGACACCCTTTCTCATAAGACGAACATATGAGCAGAACTGCATTGTGAGGATGTTCCATGCATACAGGGCACCTGGCGTCTTCCCACTCTTTAACATTTTCCTCTAATTCTGAGGCATCTTTGGGAGATGATCGTTTTTTGTGACTAGAGCTGCATGGATATGGAGATGCTCGGCACCCATCACGAGAGACAGAACGATCTCTCCTCTCCTTTGGCATTTTGATATCCGAGTAAAAATTAGGATGCTTTACTCAAGCAGGTGAAGAAATCGATTAGAACTGAAAGGAAGACCCATTGAAGTGAATTACCGATAGCAAAAATGAACCTTACATAATACTGAAGTGATGAAACATTCATGAAATACTATAAAATTATACTATTATCTAGTTCAATGTGACTAAAATGTAATTTAATCAAAACAAGTTGATGGAAGAAACATAAAGTGCAAACTAAGAAGGCGAAATATCCCAACATGTCCTCCTCTACCAAGAACTACGGTTACACACACATTTCTCTCCTCACTTCAACACTCTAAAAAGAAAACTGATACCAATGGTTCAATCTCGACCATGTTTGCCACCGGTCATTCGGTGGGAGAAATAAGGCTGCTCATTCTCCTCGCCTCGGCATGGTTTTGGATTCAAGTCACTCCCACCGCAGTAGGCGGAAAATATGAGTAATCCATTTCATAAAGAATCCATATATCATGCAAGATTCACCTCCTCGCCAAAATTATCCCGAGTTCGCCACCCTCTATATCAGTAACCCTTTCTCTCCAGAAAAAATAAATAAATACTAAAAAAATTCTCCACCATGTGTACTTTCCCAACATTTCTAACTTGCCATTTCACCTAACCCAGTTCATCAACTTTTTCTTATTCTTTTCCACATACAGAACCAAAAACCGACTTTGATGTTATCAGACTCATCTTTCAGGCACAAAACGATCACCGTTTTGCCAACTTTGTTGCCGCCAACCAACATAACCCAACCGAGGCCATCGGGAAGCTTCCTCCCATAACAGTAAAGAAGCAAGCAAATAGTCGGTCAAGCCAATCACCATGCCGCAAAAACATGCTTCTTCCATTACTAAAAATGAACAAATCATAGATATCTCCCGGAGATCATTTCCATCATTCTTACTTCAAGAATTCGCCGTCGGACTTTCACACCCTAATTTATGTTTCAAACTGTCTAATCAGTATCAGAATCCACCATACCCACCATATTTCTCATTTCTCCGTGATTTTAACCCGATTCGAAACTCGAAAACAATCAGAATACACTACCATGAACAGCTCGTCCTAGAAATAAAAGTTCACACTTTTGAATAAACCAGAATCAAAAAAGAATCAAATTTATTCAGCTCTTAAATTCCCAAGAACAGTACTGACAGTTCAAACCACTTCACCAATCAAAACCCCCAAACTAAACCTCAAAGAATTCAAAGAAAAAACCCACCAAGAAAAAAACAAACACAAAAAAACGTAAATTTCACCAAACAAAACAAACCCTCATCCCATTTTTTACTTTTCCTTTTCGGGCCATCAAATTAATCAACCAAATTCGACAAAATTAAACACTAGAGAAAGCGAAAACTTATGAAATTGACCGAGATCCGTATGAAATTGGACCCCGAAAATTGGTCGAGAATCGGAAGATTTACCAGAGGCGAAGATTTGTTGAGAAAATCCAGTCGAACAGAAGAGGAACCTAGAGTTGGAGTTGGAAGATTCGAAGCAACGCTAGGAAGCCCTAAAAGGAGAGCGAATTGATCGCTGGGGAGGAGAGAGGCATCAGCCTTTTCTAGGGCTCCTTCTTGAGCTCCACACAGAGGAGAGAGAAAAAGAGAGGAAGGAGAGTTGTCGCTTGGAGACGTTTCAGGGCCTGCTATGCTTATATACCCCGCACATATGTATATTTATATATATATATATATATATATATATATATTAATTGAGGCGTGGAATATTAAGGACAGTGAACGCGTGGCGGCGTGTGAGTCGGGAAGGTCTGACGTGGACATTTCTTTCTCTTTATGCAAAAGGTAATTTTTTTTTTTTCCAATGTAGAAATTGAGAATTTTTTTGCTTATTTTTTTGAAATGCATTTTTCTATACCGTAATTTTTCATCCAACTAAACTTCATTTTTTGAAATGCCAAAGGTAATTGTGCAAAAGGTTTTTCAAATGCCAATTTTTTTTTCTGAATAATAATTTTAGTTATGAAAATAATTTAAAACTTGACTTATTTACAAGAATGCCCCCTAAATCTTTTGAATTTGCCAATTTATTCCCTATACATTTTTTCTTGACAATCAACCCCTTAAACTTCTAAATTTTGATAAGTCAGCCCTTTTTACTATAATTCATTAAAATTAAGACAATTTTTTGTAAATACTTACACATTATAGCGTAAAGAGGACAATGTTGATCATTTTTACTTAATTTAAATACAAATTTCTTTTAAAGTTTAGATTTAAGTTTAAGTATTCAGGTTCAAATTTTTAAAGGAAATTGTATTGAAATTAAGTGAAAATGATCAACAATACTCTTCTTGGACAATAATGTTGTAGATGTTGGGATCTACTGTCAAATTCCAATTCGAGTTAAATCAAACGAAAATCAACAAACAGAAATTATTAGGGTCCTGGGACATCATATATGATAATCATGAAACAATCATAAAGAAAACATAAATGACAAAGCAATAAGAAAGCAGTAAAAGACAACAACACCGAAATTTAGAGAGGTTCGCTACATTCTCTATCTGGAGTTTCACTATGTATGAATTTTAAGTACAAGGTTATAATTTCTGAGAATATTTCGACAAAATTTCAGTTGAGAAAAGGGAAGAAGATCCTCAAATGTGAGGGGTCTTCCTTTATTTATAAAAGAGAAGTAATGGATTTGGATTCTTAGGATAGTAGTGGGCGATTCTCCACTAACTTGATAAATTGGAACGTGTGTAAGAACATGAGTCACGATTAATCGTGGGCTTGACGGTTATGTAAGTCAATCTTCCATCGTTTATCGTTCACTCAAGGTGAGCGTCGAATGACGAACCAAACATCATTTGCAACGGGTGGAAGTAGTTGGGCATGCAACAAGCAATCAAGTCATTGTTTGTCGTTCATCATTCGTTGTGTTAAGACCGATATCAAAGAGAGCGGAAGACTTGGTGATTTTATGGGTTCTAAGAGGTCAGTGAGACCCATATTGAGTTATCATGGACCACAATTCGACATTCATCGGTCCCTCATGTAGAGGAAAGACGTTGGGCCAGGCCCAAATCTGGGCTTCTGAATACGTGATGAACGAGCAATGGGCCATGGTTCAATGTCCCTCAAGCATTCAGCTTTCTTAATGGTAAAAATGCCACAGTCATCACTGTTTCACGGTTCACAAATGAGAAGGAATCATAAACTACATCATTATCATTATTAAGAAGGTCATAGGAATACATTAACTCACCAATTTTCTTGTCGATGAATGTCCTGCATGATGGTGATAGGCATTGGTTAAGTTCCTGGAAGGTTCCTTGGCCTGAATTTGAATAAACTAATCCTTTCAGCTAGCATTAGAATAAACTTGGACATACATTCTAATGCTTCTCGGACCTTTTCATTGTGAGGGCTTCAGAATTCGGAGAGTCGTACACTGCAATGGTCCAATTCAAAAGGTCAAGCTTTGCTAATACCCAATGTTTCAAATCTGCCAAGTGCATTGGGATTAGCAAAGTATTCACCTCAAACAATGAAAAACTGCAAAGGATAGACACACTAAGTATGATCTTCAGTAAAGAATTACACGTTCCCCAATCAAATTTATCTGGCGCTTTCTTGTAGACCGGCCACAATGCACCACAGATCCGAACCTCTTTTTTCCAAGCCTTGAATGTTTGAACCTCTTCTGTTTAGGGATCTAGAAATGACAAATATCAAACAGGTTAAAAAATTTTGACTTGTAGGTAGTAATCAAAATGACTACGTTTATTTGTTACAGAAATTAGTACATGTGTAATAACCTGATCATTTATGTTGTCCTCTTGTGCCTTGGCTGCTTCTTCATCCTTTCTCTCTTCATTATCTTGTTCCATACTGCTTCTTCATCATTTATCTCCTCCCTTCTTCTTTGGCTTGTTCATCCTTTTTCTCCTCCTCTTTTTCCTTGGTTGCTTCATCTTTTTTCTCCTCATCCTTTCCCTTGCCGTTTTCATCCTTGTTCTCCTCATTTTCCTTGGCTTCTCCCTCCTCTCCTTCTTCTTTGTAGTCTTTATATTTTTCCTATGTAATTTCACAGTTAGGTCATAATAAAAATTACCAGTTGGTCATTACAGAAATGATCATCTACATATAAAGTATACCCAATACAGAAATTTTCAGGATTATATCATCATTTTATCCTTCATCATCTTCATCTTCTTCATTTTCTTTCTCTTTATCTCCCTTTTTATCTTCGTTTTCCTGCAAAAGGGGAACACATCAGCGGTCATTATATCAATTACCATATGTCATCATAGAAATGACCTGTTGGTCATAACAAAAAAAACCATCTGCATATAAGGTATACCCAACATAGAATTTTTCAGGATTACCTCATCGTTTTCTCCGTCATCATCTTCATTTTATTCCTCTTCCTCATCCTCTTCTTTATCTTCTTTCTTTTTATCTTTATCTTCTTGCAAAAGGGGAAAACATCAGTGGTCATTATATCAGTTACCATGGGGTCATCATAGAAATTACCAGCAACTACAAACAATCATCTTATAAACATTTCAAAGTCCATAGCTACCTTCACACCTTTATCTGCAATGTCACCGATGTCAGAGTCAAGGAAGCCATCATCTTGAGGGCCGAATCGGAGGTCATCAGAATCAGTCTTCATGGCATTTGAGTCATCATTCTAAACATTCATCTTGTGTCTGTAGCTCACATGGTATGCAGGGGTTGGGTTCCCCTCAACATTGTCATTGAGATTATACAACAATTTTAGAACCCTATGTAGGAGCTTTTTGGACTTCTTCTGTTCCTTTCTCATATTGTCTAATATTTTGTTCGTCAACTCGACCGTTCCTCGAATCTCTTTCTAAAACTCCAGCCAATCAAAGTTTGTCATAGTACTCAGTCACGTGACATGTGTCTTACAAGGTGCCTGAGGCACAACTGTTTCTTTGAATATAATTGTGCAATACATGGCTCCTTCATCTCTTTGTCAGTTGGCATCATCACAAAACACTGCGGTTGCACACATTTGATTAAATAAAAAAATTATCACTGGGATATTATATAAATAACCAGTACTGGTATTGACACTAACAAAAGTATGGTCATTACAAAAATTATCACCTGGTCATTATGTAAATGACCAACACTTGTATTGACACTAACAGTAATAATAATATAGAAATTACCTGTTTCTCAGCAACAGTGGTTAAAGCCGACATCACAGCATCAAACTTCACATTATCCGTGGAGGTCCATGACTGCATACGAGGATTGACCTCAACGTGCTTAGTCATGAATTTGCTTGCTATTGTTGGGATGTTCTCATATGCCCAAACGAGTAAGGCATAAAGAAAACCTGCGATACTGTTTTACACTTTATCAGCCTTCTTTAATGGTCTTTTCTTTGAAGATAACCTATTTTCAACTACATTGCATATTGCAGCTTGGGTTGCCTCCCATGAGAACACACCCCATAATAAAAGCATTGAATTCCTCCAAGTTATCGGCTAGGGTAAAATATTACGGGTCTATCTTCATGGAATTTACATTTGTAAGAGGAATACAAAATATTATGTACAGTAGGCCAAGCTTGACAGCGTCGTCGTCGTTGTCAAATTTTGGATTTAGCAACTTCACCTCCAAATGTTCTTTCGACACGGCTCGTAATGTTGAAAAATATCTACTCATTAATCGGTTATCAACTGCCGTTGCAAGATAGGTAGACCCTACACATTGCATGCTAGTTATCAGGCATAACTCTTTGATGGAAAATATGTCCAGGTCATTGCCAACCTCAAATCACAGAGCATCACCCATTCTTGAGTGATCTATCAAACGCATTACTATGTTGTGCAAGACCTGCCCAGCCCAGCCAAGCGTCTTCAAGTTCATAATTTTCTTAATGTAAGGTTGCCGAATCACTCCCTTATACTGTCAGGGTGACAACCACTCTTTTAAGTTTTTACAAGTCTCTGTAATGTTAATGAAAGTATTTATTTTCGCACAGGTAATTTCAGTATATGGTACGCGTCAAACATACTAAACCTATGGTAATGGTATCACAAGAGAGTAATTATATTTATGACTAATAAGTAATGATAAAAATGACCAGTAGGAAATAACAGAACTCTGAATAATTAAATTGATGACCAGCAAGTCATCATAAAAATGACATATGGGTAAAATTTCATGATCTCAGATAAATAATTACAAAGCAACAAATTTCAATATCACAAACAATTAACCAAACATCAAAACAAACCCAAACACCTTCGGCAACAAAAAATTTATATCAACCAATACACTCAAATTTCCTTTCAATATCCAAATACCAAACTAACAAATTTTTTGTTTATGTCACAAAATCAAATAAAAATACAAACTGTATATTTTTATGCAAATTTTTTTTAATAAATCAATTAAAAATACAGAATCTCATCAAAAACACATATAAAAAATGTAATTTTTTTTTTTATATAACTAATCAAAAATGCAAACGTCCTCATTAAAAATGCACTTTTTTTTTTTTTTACCAAATGTCTATTAAAAATAATGCAAACTTTTTAAAAAATTAATTGAAAATGCATAATTTTTACCTCTTCAGCAACCACGTTCTTCTCTTCTAGGGTTCTTTTTGCCTTCTTGGATTCGTTAACTATGTTTTCCCCTTGCTTTCTATTCAACCCTTCCTCGGGCGCCTTTCTTTTTTTCTCTGGTGCTGGTTTTTTTAGGTTTTTCTCTGCCAGTGGCCTTTTTTCTGCCAAGCCATTAGTCGGGGAGACCTCCTTTCAGGAGTAATGCTTTTCTCCGCCAACTTCGTGGGTTTGGACATGGGAGACACAAGAATTTTTTACTGGATTTTGGTGGTTTTTTTGAAGATTCTTCACCCATTATAGAGTTTGAAAAGTTTATAGAGGGCGTGGGTGGTGGTTTCTGATGGTTTTGGAATTGTTTCTGATGGTTTTGTTACGGTATCTCTCTCGTTCACTCTCTTTCTCTCTCTAAAATATTGAAAATGGTTTGAAAATCAAGTAAGGGCATTCGAGGGAGATTTGGGCCGGTGGGAAGATGGGGGTAATCCTGGAATTTAGCATCCCTTAAAAGCTTCTGGGTCTCATAAATCAGAAGAAAAAAATGACGTGGTAGTGCTAGCAATAAAAGGAAATAAAAGTGATGTCAGTTTGAATATTATTTTTTCAACATGTGCTATTTTTGAAATTAACCCTAATTTAAAAGATCGAGTGAAGTTTTTTTGGTCTACCTTTAAGCAATAATCATTATTAAAAATAATTCATTCATTTTTTACCTTAGAACATTAGAAGTATTTATACAAAAGAGTCAGTTTTAAACATCCTTTTAAAGAATTAACACTTTTAAATTTATTTGCAAATTTAAACTAATTTTAAATTATAAAGTTTTTCCATTCCTTCTTTACCCTTCCATTAATTTTTAAAAATATATTTTTTTAGAAAAATAAAATAAAATGTAACCGAATATGTTAACACCATTTGTTTAAAACGTCAAGATTTGTTCTCCTTCAAATCCGGATACATATTGCAATTTAAATTTCAATTTACTTTCGAATTGACTAGTTATTTTAGGCACCTTTTCAAATTTTCAAATATATGTTTTTCTCTATTTTGGTGGGTTTGATGTTTTGGACATTGGATTGTAGAGACACATTTGTAAGACTTTAGTCTTTTTTTTGGTTTTGTTTTGTTTTGTTTTTGTTTTTTTTTTTGGGAACTCACGTTACTTCTTGAGAAATTTTTTGTAACTAACTAAATAAAAATTATTATCGTGTTTTCAATTTTTTGTAACTAACTAAATCAAAATTCACACTTTCTCAGTGAGTTAGGCATTTGCTAAAATAATTTTGGTGAATATACAAAAAAATGATTTTAGTAAAAACGTTTCATTACTTTCTATAAGGACGTTTGAAGAAAGTAATGGCAGCAACAATTCCGTGTGAATCCAAATAATTTAACCCTTTTTTTTTCTATAAATTTTTTTTTTTCCCCGTAACTCACTATAATACTTCATGCGACGATTGAAGATGGAGATTTGGAAGTTGGAGTTGATATGAGTTTTGAAAATGTACGTGTTTGGTGGAAATAAATTGTTTGGGATGAAAAAGTATAAAAACTTAAATGTATTTGACAAAAATATCGTTATAGATCTTGCTTCGATTTGAAGCAAAACAAAGTTATGAAATTTAAAAATTTGAGTTTTTTTAAAAATAATTAAGAGATATTTGAAAAAATAAATAGTGAAATTGGAGGAAAAAGACCCAAAAAAAAAGAAGAAGAAAAAGTGTGTTCCAAACACTACCTCAAGCAGGCTAGCTATAAGAATTTCATTTCGAATTTAATAATTTATATATAAAAAAAAAGACAGAACAAAACCAAAATCTGCATAAAATCAATTTAAATATTCATGACATGAGATTACAAGTCTTTTTCTATGTTTTAACTTTTACCATAGACCAGCAAGTCATTTCATTTGAATAATTTTTTTATTACTATTTTGGCTGACGAACGAATTTGGGAAATTTTGGGGAAAGTATAGTAGAATACAAAGTCACCACTCACCAAACTTCTAGCCAGAGGATAAGGTTCCTTTAATTCCAAGTACTTGTAACACTTTCTAAGAAAGAAAAAACAAATTTCTTGAGAGAAAAAATTTTCTCGGAATTTTTTTTCTTTTATTTATTTATTTTTTATTTTTATAGAACTTTCTCGGAAACCTTACTAACATGCAATATGACATCTTCAAACAAAGAAGCAACGTAAAGTACCCAAAACTTTTAGGCAATTTCCAATTCAAGTTATCGTGTAATTTTCCTTTCAAATGCTATAAAGTGTAGGTGACGTGATTATGGCCTCGTCAGTTTTTTTTTTTTTTTTTTCAAAAATTGTAATTATGTGTCGGTTTTTTTTTTTTTTTTAATCTATCTATAAGTAAACTTTCATCAACGAGAACAAACAAACCCAACAAATTCCAGAGACCAAACAAACCAAACAAATCAACCAAGGCCAAAAATATAAAACAAGTCAGAGAGACCCTAAGAACTCTGCGGATCGAAGCAAGTAAAATTATGCTGAGATTTTGTTTAACTGATTGATTGATGATTTTTCTAGTTATCATTTTGTGATTCTTTTCATTTTGTAGAGTTTTTACACAATTATACATATTAATTAGTTTGATTTTAGGGTTTGATTTTAGGTTTCCTTATTGTAATTTTTCTTTATATAGAGTTAGTTTGGTAATAATTTTGAGTATCAAAAAGTCTTTTTTACAAACTACAATGCAAATATTATGTATGATGAAAGTGCTCAAAAGTCATTTAGACAAACACCAATGCATTTTAATAGTTATAATTTGGAGAAGCTAGAATTTCTAACTTTTGATTTTAACTTCTATTTCTCTTTTTACTAGAAGTAAAAATAGAAATTATGGCAAAAGCACGGCACCCAAAACTAACCTGTAGTCTTGTACAAATTGAATACAAATTGTGAATGAGAATTATTTGAATATCAAATTACAAATTGGTATCATAGCCAATTTTATAGCCAATCAATTATTTTCATTAACAACAAATAGCAAAACAGCAAAAACAAAGCAAAAAGAATACAAAAGGAGCAAAAACCCAAACATCAAATAGCAAAATTCCAAACATTAAAATGCAAAATATTCATCAAAATCACCATCCATCCTTCAAACCCACACCAAGTAAATTGCAAATTGAAACCCGCTAATTGCAAATTGAAACCCTTGAATTCTCTGAAAAGTTAAAAATAAGATGGTTCTCCATGTTGAAGGTTAAGAAGTGAGGCCTATTTATTGTGTCTTTTTTATTATTATTTTAAAAAAAAACCACACGTGGTTGGAAAAAAAAATGGAAAAGCAGAAAACCAAAAAGGAAAAAAAAAGGAAAAGAAAACACTACATCTTGTGCCGAATCATTGCAAGTCTCTGTCGTCAAGTCTTCGCCCTTGCGAGCGCTACTTCTCCAAAGTCAAAACCTCCATTTCTTCTTGTATATTTGTTTTTGTTTTTGTTTTTTGTTTTTTTTTTTTGCATATTATTCAAAAATAAAAAACAAAAACAAAAACAAAAACAGAAAGAAAAAAAAGGCAAAATTTAAGAAAATGAAAAATTTAAGGGGAAAAAAAAAAGCAAAACAAAACAAAACAAAATTCTTCGTTGTTCAAAAAAAAAAAAAAACAGTTCAATTTTTGAATGAAAGGAAAAAAAAAAAAAAAAAAGAGTTAAAAGAAATATTGTATAATATGGGGAAAAATTTGTCCACGTTATCATTTAATTTGAAGTTGGTCGACATTCTTTTCAACGTATTGTTAGAATAGGAAATCTCAAGGTTTTTGGGCAAGTTGGTACATACCAACTTGAGAGGGAGTGTTGATATTTTGTTTAATAGATTGATTGACTGATTATTTTGATAGTTACCATTTTGTGATTCTTTTTGTTTTTTTGAGTTTATGCAAAACTACATTTTAATTAGCTTGATTCTAGGGCTTGACCTTAGGATTCCTGATTGTAATTCTTTTATATATATAATCTTGTACAAAATCAAGATAAATTATGAATGAGAATTATTTGAATCCCAAATTATTATATTCAGTCAATTTAGCAACATTATAGGCCGGCGTGTCGAAATCCCTTGGAATCTACAAGAAGGAACGACAGGTAAAGGCTTCATCAACAAACCCATCATATTCAATGATGGGCCTGTAAGATAGCAATAAAATGGGGAAATAAGTGAGAAAGAAGTAAGTAGTTTGTACTAAAAATATTCAGATTAAATAATAGTAAATAATAAATCTACAGTGCATATTTTATAAATTTGTTGTTTAATTAGTTAATTTAATGTTTACCTAGTAAGTCTGTTTATTTCAAATATTTTAAAGCATTGATGTTTATATAATTTTATTTGTAAAAATGCTATTTACTACAATTTTTTGAGAAACAAGAAGAGAAAATCTGATAAATGTGTCCTCTGACTGGATTTCTTCCTTCAACTGGCTTTTAAAAAGACCAAAATAATACTCAATTAAATATTATGTTCTTTAACTCACCCTAAAGCCATTAATCTTTAAATTTGTTTTCTCTTGTATTATCTCCATGTCAAACCACCCTCCCCTGACCTTCTTCCAACGTGCCCCATCTCCGCCGCTCTCTCTCCTCTGCATTCTCTCTCCGCCGCTCTCTCTCCTCTGCAATATTTCTCTCCGCCACATGTCACCAATGCGAGAAGCTTCTCTCACGGGCTCTCCAGGCAAGAGTTGCAAGTTGCACTAGCGCCGTGGGGGTCTCGAGACTTGAGATTTCTTCGTGAGGGTAGTACTAGTACGTACATTATGGGCCTGACCGTTGCCATGAGGATCAAATCCGTGTCGCTACCAATGCGAATAGCATATCCAAGCCATTGTTTCATATAAGGGAAAATCGTTTTTTTTTTTTTTTTGGTATTTTTGGTATTTTTGGTTCTTTGTAATTTTTTTTGGGAGTTTTCTGTGATATAATTTTTTTGTTATTGAGATTAGTTTTATTTTTGTATGATTTTTTGCAATCTTTTTTTGTTCAAAAATTAAAAAATAATAGTATGATAGATTAGCATTTCTGAAATAATTATCTGAGGACAAAAGAATGTTATAGTAATAATAACAATAATAATAATAATAACAAAATTGTAACACTAATTATTACAATAATAATTATAAATAATTCAGTAATTTAGTAGATTGAAATAAGTAATCTGTCAATACTCTTCGAGGATGAGCGTTGGAGACAACCAATTATCTTTATTGAAAATGAAAATCTTTTATTGAAAATGGAAATCTTTATTGAAAATGGAAAACTATATGATGGGTTACAAAAGAAATACACTGGAATATTATCTGGCGACCGACGCCAACAATAACAACCATTTTTTTTTTTGTTGAAAATAGAAAATAATTTCGTTGACTTCCAAAAGTAATGTACGAGATCTACTTTGTTGAACGGCTATTGACCCCGCATCAGGGACCGTCGATGGTTAAAGTTAGTTTCACAACAGCTAGTATACTACTATTATATTATCGGTGATAATCTATTAGATTACCCTTTTGACATGCACATATTATGTTAATATTTAACTTACCTAATTAGAAGTCAAAAAAATCGGTAGCTCGAGTAATAATCCACATGTGTGCTTTTTAGGAGGCAATCCTGAGAATCACGCACATAATTACACAAACTATCTATTTTTAGGACTTAATGTTTGAAATTTGTCTCATTTTTCTATTATGCAACTATATGTTATTTTAAGTCAAATGTTTATAGCATATATTTTGTACTACAATACATTGTACAAATTTAGATACATTTCAAAACGAGATCATAAAAATAGACAGTTTATATCCATAACAATGATTTATAATCTGAGAGAAGAAGTAATTCAAAAATTTCATGACATGTTATAACATTATTATAATATATTAAAATGATGCAAAGTTTTACTGTTTTTTCTACAGTGTTATGACATTTTTGCCCTTCATTATTAATTATTTTTTTTCTTTGCTACAGTGTTATGCCAGTTTTACCCTTTCTTTTTTTGGTCAATTGGCAATTTTACCCTTGGGCTTTAGTTACTTTTATAGCTTGCTACAGCGTTGGGACAACTTTGTCATTCTAAAATTATTTATGGACGATTTTACCCTTTCTTTGTAGTTGCTTTTTTCTGATAGCTACAGTAACTGGACATTGTTACCCTTTTAATGTGCATTTTCGATTTTGTCCTTTGAAGATGTGTTAAAGTGCAATGTTTGTATGTATATAATCTAACTGAAATTTATTTCTTTTCTTTTTTTTAAAAAGTAAATAAAAAAATAATAGAATCTGTTTTTAATTTTGTTGTTTTTCTTTAATCTTTTTTCTCCCCTTTTGAGTTTTTTTTTTCCTTTTTTTTTTCTGTTTTTTTTTTTTCTGCTTTCTAAGATTTAAACTTTAAAGTTCAGTTTTTTATTCATCTTTTCTTCATATTTTTGTTATTTTATAATTTTTCAGTGAATTTTGTTTACATATTTCCGATTGTCAAATTTTTTGTTATTCTTTTTTTTTTTTTTTTTTTTTTTCGATTTGTGCTTGGTTTTTTTGGCTTTTTCATTTGTTGGGTTTCGTTTTTTTAGATGTTAAAGTTAATTTTTGTGTTTTGCATGTATATAATCTAACTATTTTTTTTTTGTAAAAAACAGTAAATAAAAAAAGTAACAGAATCTGTTTTCGGTTATGTTGTTTTTCTTTAATCTTTTTTTCACCATTTGAGTTTTTTTTCCTCTTTTGTTTTTAATTATCGTGATCATTTTATTTCTCTATTTCCATCTCTGCATCACCGGAGAAAAGTTTTTTTAATATTATTATCATTATTATTATTATTATTATTATTATTATTATTATTATTATTAGTTTACATTTTTATGATTGATGAAGATTCTGGAAAAAAAAAATTAAAGACAAAAAAGTTGGAGCAAAATATAGGTATGTTTTGCTTTCTTTTGTTTTGTTTTTGATTTTTATAAGTTATTTTTAGCTATTTTTCCCCCCAGATTTATATATTTTGTTTTTCGCTTTTTGATTTATGTTAATTTGTTTTTCTAGCTTACGGTGATGATGGTTTAGAATGGGAATGCAAAGAGAACTATTGAAGACCTATTTTTATTTGTTTAGGTTTATGTTTTTGGATACTTATTCTAATTATATTATTTATCGTAACCAACTATTATTATTAAATGTTATTTAATTTTCTCATTTATTTATCTATTTATTTCCTCTTCTGTGCAACACACGAGCATTAAACTAGTTATATTTAGACTAATAAATATGTAAGAACCCGAAATTTGGATGACTTGTGATTTCCTTAGATACAAGGAAAATCTAAGACTGAACCATGTATGTTGACATGAAGCTCATAATTTGAGCTGAATATCAGTATATATTTGAGTTCTCGTTTAATTAGCTACGAGACTCAATAATAGTTTGCTTAGTTAAGCACGAGGCCTTTTGAGAAAAAGGCCAGAATAGGAATTATGATTCTTATTCCGGTCAAAGTTTGACCAGGTTGACTTTAGGTTTGACTGAGACGGTACTGCAGTGTAATCAACAGTATGGAAAAAAATTATACTGCAGAAAACCGTCATTACAGACAAATGAGCAAGAATAAGCCATGAGACCACCCTAGAAAAATCAAGCACAATATTTAGAGCAATATGGACTTAATAGTTTCAAGTCCTAAGAAAATCCTATACGCAGTCCAATTTATGTAGACGAATTCTGGACTGTAGTCCAGTATGACAATACTGTTTTTAGTGAAAAAACAGTATTAATATTATCTAAGTTAGTAAGGAAATGGACTGCATGATTATATTAAAGATATTAAGGGATTTTTGGAATTAAGTGGATAATTATGCATGCATTGGCAGCCAAGTGGCTCCACCATTACCGGCCACCTTCAGGGACTAAAGTGTAAATATTTTGTCCTTAGGGGCCTAAGTGCAATGTTCAGAAAGGTGATGTAAGCTTGATGATGTAAGCAAGTAACTTGGTCTCCAAGACAACCTATCATGGCCGGCCATGACCTCCCATGGACTAATGGGCAAATATTTTTCTCTTAAGGGCTATTATGCAATTTTTGGATTAAAAATAAATCCAAAAATTAAATTATTTATCACCTATAAATAGGTGATTGGGGGGGGGGGGGGGGGGGGGCTCATTTTGTTCAGAAAAATGAGAAAACACCCCAAAACCATGCCAAAATCTCTCCTCACTCTCTCCCCTTAAATCCGAAACCATAGTGAAGAAAAAAAAAAAAGAAGAGAAAAGAGATAGGTGGTGGTCGGATTTGGAGAATCACCAAGCAAGTGGTGGCCGAAAATTTTGGGAGAACTCTAAGCTAAGGGAAAGCCGGTTTTGGTATAAAGCAAGGGGGAAAAAGTTTGGATCAAAACCTAGCACCAACTTTTGTGTGGATTAAGGTAATTCCCTTTGGTTCCCTAAACTTTTCAATTTAAGCTTTAATTGGAAATTTAAGTGTATTTCCAGGTTGGCTTGTAAGAGCATAAGCTCATTTTATTTCTTATGTCCTAGTTCAGATTTTTAGATTTGTGCTTGATTAGGTATTGGGTGGTTTTGATTTATGTGTTATGCATGATTATATGATTATGGTTGCATGATTTTAGGGTTTGCATGTATGCTTTATGATGTTAGTTATATGTCCCCAATGTGCCTAAGAAGTTGCAGGTTATGTATGTTTTTGTTTGAGTTA
Organism: Ficus erecta; assembly: GCA_008635985.1. Taxonomy (NCBI): domain Eukaryota; kingdom Viridiplantae; phylum Streptophyta; class Magnoliopsida; order Rosales; family Moraceae; genus Ficus; species Ficus erecta. The sequence goes on along the minus strand of BKCH01000143.1, from coordinate 512,310 downwards.
GGTTATTAGCTTATGTGATGAATGGATGTATAAACCCAATTTACAAACCCTAGCTTGGTGCAAGAACACCCAAGGGTTTGCATGTGAATGAATGGATATATGATGATGAGATTTTTTACATTAGAAAGCACTGTATGATTGTTATAGGCTCACGGTTATGACCGTTTGAGGTAGGGTGCGCGTAATTTGACCGTAAAAATGGATTTAAGAAAGAAACTGCTAGTTCGGATAAAACTGGACAGTTTTCTGGTAAGTGGATTTTGAGGCCCTTAGAGGCCGAATTTGGGAAAACTCAAAACTACAAAGTTGTAGGAAATGGAAATCCGAGGGGACTTCATGGACAGTTTTTGAAAATAAGGCTCCAAAGGCCTCTGTTTTTAAAAAAATCCGAGCCTGGTCTGCCCAGACCCAGTTGCACGGCCAGGCAGGTTCAACAAGGAAAAAGAGTAGGTTAAGGGCAGAACTAGATTTTGAGTTTAAAACGAAAGTTGTAGGGTTTTCAAGATCTACAACTTTCATGAAGAATACTTTCTCTAATTCCAAACGGATTTTAAAGTAAAACCAGATTCCCAAAACTGTGCAGGAAACAAGAAAATCCTACACAGGATTTTCAGAAAACAGTGCAAAAGCAGGAAATTCTTACACATGCACTGATAACTGAAATTAAGAAACTGTTTTAAAGGATTGTTTTCAGAGTTTGACAGTTTTTAACTGTTTTTACTTAAAAGTTACGGTTTCATAAAAATACGGTTTTTATAAAGAATAATGACAAAAGATAACCGATAATAACCGGTTAGGATACCCAAGTTATTGGGTTGGGCCTTACCCTATGATTACCGATGGTAACCTAATAGGGTATTACTTTAAAAGTAATTGGGCCTTAGTGAGATAAGTAACCTTTTAAGGTATGGGTCTAAGTATAATTGAGCTTAGGCCCCAGGTTACTAATAGTAACATAATAAGATACTATTCAAATATGATTGGGCTTGGTACCCAGGGTTACCAGAAGTAACCTAACAAGGAAATGTTTAAGTCTGATTGTGCCATGAGTCCTAGGTTACGGCAAGTAACCGAACGAGTTATTATTAAGATGTGGGGGACATATAACTAGGGTTACTCATAGATGTTGGTTGGGATACCAGCATTTAATGATTATGATTTATGGTAAGATAGAATGTGAATGTCTCTTATCTTACAACCTGTTTGGAAACAGGAGTATGAACTGTTGTGTGCCATGTTTGGACGATAAACCAAGAGCGTAGGACGACAGGTAAGTACAACTCCGCCTACAGCATGGACAAAACGTTTTTGTTGCATGGCATGTTTTTCAGGAAATCATGTATTGATTTACACGATTTACATATGTTATGATGTTTTAGGTCATGATGCTCTATGTTATGATGCTTTATGTTAAGATATTTTATGTTATGATGTTATGATGTTTTATGTTATGACATTTTATGTTATGGTATATTATGGTTGTTATTATGTTATGATATATGTTTTGTTATCATGACATTATGAAGCATGTTCACGAATATCAAACTACGGGGTAAGCATAAGATAAGACAAGCTAATATTATTATATCGTACCGACTTGCCACGAGGGCGGGTTTAAATGGTATTGTCCATGGTTTGAGTTGGATTGAATTGGCTGCCCCAACTACTCCATGTTAAACAGTATGGTTCATGGTTTGAGTTGGAATTAGACTGGTCGCCCCAATCACTCCATGGTTACACGCCACGGTACGTGCACTCATGTTACGTAAAGGGCCCAGAAACTAAATCACATAAGAAAGCATAATCGGTTCATGCATTCTTTTATTAAAATGTTTTGCGGATTGAATGTTGTACTTACTGGACATAAGCTCATTACTTACGTTCATGCTGTAGGTAAGCAACCTATCGGCAATACTTGATGCAAGACTGTGGAGAGATGGCGCTGCGGACTGTGAAATGTGGAATGGACACCGCCACGGGTTGTGGAAAATATGTTTAGTAAAATATGTTTGTAAAATATGTTTATGTTACGTTATAATGAAGTAATGGTATGGGTAAAGAAAAGTTTCAAGTATGATGGCAACAAGTTGCCTCGTGTTGTATCGACCCGCACTAGGTCGGGTTTGGTCCACGGTTTGAATATGATAGCTTTCAAATGAGGTGTGAAAGCTCGGTACTCGAGTGAGTACATATAAGTATGTACGAGGATAAGTCAAGTTTTTAAGTATGAGTATAAGTATGAGATTAAGTCAAGTTTAAGTTCGAGTAAAAAAAAAAAAAAAAAAATTTACTCTGGAATTTTCAGTAAGTTTAAAGAATTAAAACTTAAGAAGTAAGTTAAGTATGTACGGTGTCATGGCCCTACGTAGGTCGGGGCGTGACAAAATATACCCTTAAGATATCAGTTAAATAACTTTTGGCATCTGCCATGCCACCGAACTTTAGTATCCGCATAACACCCCACCATTAGAGGCGGCAACAAATCGTACAAGTTACAACTATTTTTTTTCACTTGAGTACTTCAACAAATCCATCACAACCACAAAAACTTATCCACAATATGTTGAATATCCAATGAAGACAAAACTCCCATAATCAGAAGGAAAAAAAAAAAAAAAAACGTAGGTCCCTTCAACTCTATTGTTGTCATATTGTTCATTGAATTTGAAATTTGTCTGGTTTAACCATCTTTGTTCTAATTTAAGTTAAAAACATATGAAAAAGGGAATAATGTGTGGCCATTATGTTAGAATTTCAGTTAAAAGATGTCGAAAAAAAGATCACTATAGATTGTACTTAACTCTCTTTTTTGGGTATATTCTTAACAAAAATAAAAAACTAAGGGGGGTAAAAGTTTGCCTAATTAAATATTTAGAGGAAAAATTAGAGTTCTTATAGTTTAAAAAACAAAGTGTGAATGACTCTATAAACCGAGGGGCACAAGTGAGATTATCTTTTGTTATCATACCAATAAGCTTCAAAACCCAAAATTAAACTTTTAATATTTAACAATTTCATGTTAATTTCAATATGACAATATTATAATAATTAAATGAATAAATTAAGATATATCAACCAAAAAATAATGAAATGCTAAATTTAGAACATCAAATGGAGTAATAAACAAACGTACCAGTGTAAATTTTTACATTTGGGTGAAAAAAGTACACTTCAGTGAAGTGATATATATTGGATGTCATATTTTTCGTATATGTCAATGTTAATATATCACATTGATTTCGATAGATCGGTGCATCAATTTTTTTCATATAATCATTATATATATTTTTTTATTTAAACATTAAAACTTTACTTTATCAATTTCAAAATTCAATGATGTTGACAATATGTAGATATAACAATCAAAATAAAAATAACATTATACAAATAAGATTCTCCAAATGAGAATATTGCTTCAAGAATTTATTTTGGTACTTAAATGATCTCCATTTTTGTTTTTTAATTTAAGCATAAGAGATTCAAACTCTACATCTTGTATGAAAATTAGGTATGAAGTTACCAATAAATGCAAGCACAATTGTCAAAATTTTGGGTTACTTAGTTTTGTTAATGTTAAATAAATATAATATGTACGCATTTAAGTGTTCTTTCATTATTTTCTTGTACATGGTTCAATCACATAGGACGACTCTTATATATTTTAGTGCCTCAACGAGTGCACCCCTAAATGACATTGAAGATGCAAGGATTACCGGGGTCAATTTGTACAATATTTTATAGAGTGGTAGGAAATATATGGACATATGGGGCTAGAACAATGACTACTATTTGACAATTATGTTTTTTTTTTTTTTTGGACAGACAATTATGTACTTGGTATTTTGTGTTTAGGGGGTGTGTATTGACACTTTTCTGTCTACTTTCCCCACTATTTTCTAAAATCACGAATTAAAATTTAAACTTTCATTAGTACTTATCACACCCCTCTTACTATTTTAAAAAAAAACCCCTACAATTTAATTATACTCGTTATTATCCTTTTTATATTAAACCCCCTATTTTTAAGCATTTTTTTTTATCATTTAAGTAACAACTTTATTCGTTTTATCCTTAAAATTTAGTGGATTCCCAACAAATTAACCATCTTGCTTTTGATACATGAAATAACAAATTAAATCATCAAAAAAAATTATGTTATATCTTATAATTTTATCTTTTCCAGTAAAACTACTTTTTTGACCATATATAACTATTTTTCACAAGAAAAATAGTAACCATATATAACTTACAACACATATAAGTAACAACAATTTTATTATTATATAAAGACAAATAATCTATTGACTTTATCTATATATACATATATATATCTACGGCGTTCAAAACAACAAACTTCATAAGAAAAAAAAAAGAATAATTGAATTTCTTTAAAAAGAAAAAAAGAAAAAAGAAAAACAATAAATGATAGAAAAGATTGCTAAATAGAATAGAGGTTATTTGTTAGTTGGTGGGTGCAAAAAGGATTAAAAATATAATTAAATTGTAGGAATTATGGTGGAATAATAAGAGGGGTATAATAAGTAGTAATAGATATTTAAATTTTAATTAGGGAATTATTTAAGAAAGGGTGTAGGGAAAGTAAATTGTGGGATGTTAATAGACGCCCCCATGTGTTTATTACAATTTAATTTTGGGAACTTTTGATACATGTCACAAAATCATGCCTTGGATTGGTTTTTGTCACAAAAGAAAAAACTCTTGCAATAAATGTCATAGATGACATATAAATATTTATTTCTTTATTTATTTTAAAATATTAATTATAAGTACTAGTTGATTATTGACTACCAGTGGGTTTCCAATTCGTAACCATCATCGTTGGCAGGTTACCAGTTGGTTGCCGACCACCGACAGGTTTCCGATTGGTAACCACCGTTGCCAGCAATTAATCAGTTGGTTACTAAATGGTAACTAGATGGTTACCGACTACTAGCGGGTAACCAGTTGGTCATTGGTCGGTGACTGCTGCCGTCGCTGGATTACCAGTTGGTTACTAATTGATAACTAATTTGTCACCGATGGCCGATAGGTTGCAAGTTGTTTACCAACTTATTACTAATTGGTTATCGACTAATATTCAATTACCAACCGAAAAGTTCCGATTCCACCATATTTTTTGGATTCCGTCACTGAAATATTAAAAAACACAACATTTAATCAAAAATACTAAAATTTACCAAAAGCATAAAAACTACATAATTCACAAATACACAAGAAATATTTTTCCAAATGCATCACAACATTTGAAACACATCACAATAGCACTAAATTTCACTACAACACTTTAAAAATCAATCAAAAACCATGAAAGATTCACCAAAATCATTTAAAAAAAAATCCCGAACTCAAAAATCCACAAGAAATTCTCCACCAAGTACATCATAATGTTTGAAACACATCACAATATCCATAATTAGTCGGTTGCTTCGACTCCGGCGACCTCCAACAGCAAGGATCTGGCTGCAACGTGTGAATCTCCGTGTGACGGCTGAATGGAGGCGACCAGATCTTTGAAAAATCTGAGATCCACGGCTGAGTGTGTGATGGCTAAACAATGGTGGCGCTCGATCGGACCTACACAAAGGCTGTGTCGATCAGACTTAAGCGAGATTGGAACCGCCGCAATCAGAAGCTTCCACCGAAGCGAGGCAGTTGGTGTAGCTGTGGAGAGAATAGAGAGAGAGTCCGTCAGAGCTTCGACGGCGGCGTAGGTTGAAAATGGGTGGCTACAGTGCGAGGAACGGCCCAGCACCGAGGAGCCGATTTGATCCAATCCGGTCTCGTCCGATCTCCCCCACTCCAATCTCGTCCTCTGTTCCAGTCCTACTGCTGGTTTGGGTGGCCAATGGAGAAACTCCGACAGAAGGTACCTGGGGACATCTGCACATCATAAAGGATGGAAACTTGGTACTTGAGGATGGGAAAGGAACTTCTATCAGTGTAAACTCCGAAAACCCTGGGGCGGGTTCGAACATAATCATCACACTTCTCGACTCAGGGAATTTGGTAATGAAAGCAGGTAATGATGTTGTGTGGCAAAGTTTTGATCAACCAACAGATACAATTCTACTAGGCATGGAAATTGGCAAGTTTAGTTTGAATCCAAGGCAGCCTAAAATCATGGTTGATCCAAACAACAAGAATCAACTCGCCGTTCTGCCAAGAGGAATTCGCTTCTTCTTCAGTAATGGGAATTGGAACCGGAATTGGAGAAGATTACCTATTTCCCCGAAACTCGTGATAATTACTCAGGCATACTACTACAGAATGTCGATTCCACGACGGTTAAAAACCATCGTGATAACACTTCCATGACGGTTTTCTAACCGTCGTGGAATCTAGGGTCGTGGAATCTTTTAAGATTCCACGACGGTTTTTTAACCATTGTGTAATGGGTAAAAATAGGACCTAACTGTGGAAATTTAAGAACATACCACGACGGTTTTACATAAAAAACTGTCGTGGTAATGGGAGCTACCACGACGGTTTAACCGGGAAACCGTCGTGGTAGCCGTGAGCTACCACGAACCGTCGTGGTAGGTATCAAAGAAATTTTTTTTTTTTTTTGCGAATTCGTTTCATTTCCCACGGGTGGCAAATCCCGTGTGTTAATACATTATTACACAGCCAATAATATTTTGATAAACAATCTGTAATTACCTGGATCACAATGTACAACAATTAATATAACGAGAGTAAAAATTTTATATATTGTTTTTAGTCAATATTGTATAAACCGCATGACAAATGTGCCCCACTCGTGCCTAACCAAACTCATGTCAGCATCAATATAAAAATCTTTAGTTTGAAGCACGGCTAGTCCATTAATAGTGAAGGTTATTTCTTGCATGTAAACTAACACAAAATAATCGCATTCTACATAACTTTCTTGTATTGGACATCGAACAGTATCAATCAACATCTGGCAGTTGCGTCGCTATCTTATTCCTCTTCCCACCAACAATTTACAATCATTAAGTGCCCTAACAATTTGAAAAATTTCAAAACAATTACAACAACAATTATTTTATGTCTAATCAGAGATATGAACATCAAAGAATACTTATGTAGTAATTAGGTCTTTAAAATCATCACCCGGTTCGTTTCCTAGAGGATTAAAATACAGGACCGAGTCATCCCACGGATCAATAACAGAGATCCAATGTTGGCCGCTGTTATATGGCATGAGAAACCACTTTCCCTTTGGTGCATTTCTTAAGATCTATAGAATATATTCGGCCCTCTCTCGAACGTAGGCGGCACGATCTACATTCTGCTGAACTGGTGAGACAAGGACTGGAGAAATAAACTCGAACCGTTGATCCATACCTGTTCTTGCACAACAATCCGCTAAGTATCTGCAAAATAATTAGGCACACTTGTTACGCAAAAACAACATATATAAGATTAAGAAGGATAAATAATTAAATTATTTAAGCATAAATGTATTACCTGACGTAAACCATTATATTGTTTGCGCTAATTTCTTTAAATGTTATGAAATGGTATACATCTTCAAACCCAATATATATGGGCATGTCATCGCCAATGACGAACTGTTGTAGTGGGCACACTATTTGGGTACCATCCCGCATGGAATTTTGTGTGTAATATGCCAAAGGTCTCAATACGAAGGAAATTTCATTAAAGTCGAACGAAGGTAGTTCTTGTTGCACCGGTTGTTGTTGTACCTCCGGTTGTGATTGTATTTTCTTCCTCCCTGCTCTCTTTTTGGTTCGTTTGCTTCCATCAGCTTCTCGGTCAGGAGCATGACTGGGACCTTGACTTGCCTGGCTCAAACTTGTTTGAATGACGACTAATCTTTTCGGCCAGGCAACAAACCCACCGACAGCTTCTTCAATACATGTGGCTTGATTTATCGGAATAGGTAGGAGTGCACGTTTTAGTTTTGGGACTGTAATTGTCACTCGTACATTCTCCTCACCTAAAGGAATCCTATGGACTGTGTCGGTTGGAACACAGTCCATGTATGCCCTGCCGATTGCAACAAGCACATCTCCTCTGTTAACTAAATCAGAAAGAAAGAACTGGCATTCTTTACTTGCGTTCGGCATGGGCTTCGGTTCCAATGGCCCAGCTTTTTTTTCATTCAGAGTGCAACTAGCCTTGAAGCGGTTGTGTTGATCAACAGTCGTTGTGGTCGTCTCCTCGGCCATAGTCTCTCGGTTGATACCGTGCTTCCCACAAAGTTCCTGTACGGTTCTTTCCAATGCGGCAAGCTGCCGTTTCATATCCGAGACTTCAGCATTTTCCCTTGAACTTTGCACAAGGTTGAAGTATTGCGACTGCTTGACAAACTTAGATTAACCCCGAATCCGACCCAAATGCTCGGCATTGCCTAATGCCTTGGTCAATATGTCATATGTCCCCACAGATTCGAAACTTTCTTGTGTCTCTTGTTGACTGAAGTCATTCTGTAACAATTAGAGAATATGTTATGAACTGTAAACATAAAGGAGTGTACGGGATGAATATATTTTAAATGGATTCGAAAACTTACTATTGTATCGGCAATAATTTTAAATGCTTCATTCTTGAACTCTCCATCGGGTTTGGCGCGCATGTCCAGCCACCTAGTATGCCGCTCTACATATTTTCCCGTCTTCTCAAATTACAATTTAATAATTACCGTTAGTAAACATAAACGAAGAAATTGGAAGTACAACATACCATTTACACATTTTGTCCAAGTAATTCACGTACATGAGCTTGGTCACGTTTCCTATATCCGTCTCAGCCCCCGATTGATCCGTATTTGCTCTTCTTTCTTATCTCACTTCCATGTTCGGATAGTCTTTTGAATTCCGGGGTACGTCGATACTCAATGAATTTATCCCAATCATCCTGGCTGATGGTGGGGTAATTGTGAACCACTTTTGGCGGTCGTTGCCACACATTTTCTTCATCAATATGATCTCTGACAAAATTTTGGTAAAGATTGTATCTAAAATTTTTCGCTGACTCTACACATGACTTTAAAGCTTGTTTTTAAACGATAGCTCCACGGTGAAAGAAGTTACGACTTCCACCCACACTCTTTCTTTCCTTGGGGCTAAATCGACACTTCTAAAGTCAGATATCCAAATGGGTATGTGCTCTCGAGCAAGCACTCCAATCCAACTCTGTAATTCATCTCCTTCCTTCCCTAATGGTTGCCCATTCGCGTCAAATGAAACTTCAATTCGTTCTCCCGTTGTCCTAACCTGGTGGACTCTTCTCATAAGAGTTGCTCTTCGTTTACCATCTTCATCGGGATTGAATCTAGGTGAGTTGGTTTGCCGTGGTTTTCCAATTTGAGTTTGCGTTGAGTATTCCTCCTCGTGATCTTGCAACATTTTAAATCAATCTAAAGCAACTCCGCACCGAAACACATTAAAAAAAAAAAATCTTTGTCATTAAATCATTATAAAATCATGGCAACCAAACACATAAAAAGCAAACGAAAGCATACATTAAATCATTGTAAATCCGTGCAACTAAACATATACTTTACTTAATTACGGAAATGACATACAACCTAATCAAAGATGCATTTTATCGAACATGTCATATGCTAACATATAAGTCACAAAATCAACCATTTTTCCGGAAAATTCTCAATTTTGTGCCTTACCCAAGCAATTTAATTCAATCTAAAACTATTTCTAACTCAAAAAGGCATTTTATTGAACATGTCATATGCGAAAATTTAACTCACAAAATCAAAAATTTTTCCGGAAAATTGCCAAATCCGTGCATAACCCAAACAATTTAATTCAATCTAAAACTAATTCTAACTCAAAGAGGCATTTTATCGAACATGTCAAATGCTAACATATAAGTCACAGAATCAACACTTTTTCCAGAAAATTGTTGAATCCGTGCCTTACTCAAGCAATTTTAAAGCAATCTAAATCACGTCCACAATCAACAATCACCGAAGATGTAGAGGACGGATTTGGGACGGAAAATTCCCAAATCAACATATAAGTCACAAAATCAACTCTTTTTTCCGGAAATTTGGAAAACCGTCGCCTCACCCAACCATTGTACAACAATCCAAAACTAAGTCTCACTCAAATAGGCATTTTGACGAACATGTAGTGTGCAAAAATTTAACATGCAAAATCAACACTTTTTTCCGAAAATTTGGTAAACCGTCGCCTCACCCAACCATTGTACAACAATCCAAAACTAAGTCTCACTCAAATAGGCATTTTGTCGAACATGTACTATGCAAAAATTTAACATGCAAAATCAACACTTATTTTCGTGGAAAAAATCACCCAAAATCATAACAACAATCAACAATCACCGAAAATCAAGTTTACAATCAACCAAATTCACTTCCATAAACCGTGCGGTGAAAGAGAGACGTCGACTTACCAAGAACTTGAGTGTAGGTACGGGCGACGGCGTGGGTGACGGCGTAGGAGAGAGAGAGAATGGAGATGGGCGCCAAGAGAGACAAAGCAAAGAGAGAGAATATGGAGGGAGAGTGCCGAAAATGAGAGAGAGAAATAGAGATGGGAGCCAAGAGAGACAAAGCAAAGAGAGAGAATATGGAGGGAGAGTGCTGAAAATGAGAGAGAGAAATGGAGATAGGAGTCAAGAGAGACAAAGCAAAAATTGACACCTAAATTTACGCGCGCACGATTTTCGGGAAAATTTTAAAATTTCCCAGAAACCACGACAGTTTTAAAAACCGTCGTGGTAGATAATTTTTTTTTTTAAACCAAAAATTAAAAAAAAATTAAAATTAAAAAAAAAAACCAAAAAAACCGTCGTGGCTTGAGATACCACGACAGTTTTCTAGCAAAACTGTCGTGGTATCCAAATTTTTTTATTTTTTTTAAAAAATCCCCTTCAATTTTTTAAAAATCTTGCAAAATATTAAAAAAAAAATCCCAGTTAGATATCACGACGGTTTTTCCTAAAAACCGTCGTGGTTTATCAGATACAACGACGGTTTTATTAAAAAACCGTCGTGGTATTGTGACCGATAATTTTTTAAAATATTGTCTTTTTCAGCTATAATCCCATAGGTGGCCACACCTTTGTGTTATGCATGAACCAGCCCATCCTGTTCTTGTATTAATTCACACAAAAGCATATATAAATAATATAATGTGCACAATTAACATAGTTAATACAACTTATAAATTATATACAACGAAAAAAAAAAACACTGTCAAGATTTTTTTTTTGGTCTTCTCGACAAGTGTCCACTCGACATCTAAACGAAGCAAGTATGAGGCATCATCGTCCAAATCATCAATCTCCTCCACCGGTGGCAATCTGTTTGTGAAAGATGGAATGTCGGTGCAATCTTCAACATCTTCTTGGCCATCCCCGATTGTTTTTGGCTTCATTGACACAACTAAAGATAACTCTAAATTGTCGGATCCGTTGTGTAAAAGACTTGTACCGCTTCCGACGCCATAATGAAAGGATTATTTTTGTATCCCAATCGCCTAAAGTCCACCACTGTCACGCCGTCCCTATCAATCTTAACAAAATTATTGTCAACCCACTTGCATTTAAAAAGTGCTATTCGCAAGCCTCAATAATCAAGTTCCCAAATATCTTCAATGAACCCAAAGTAGTTCATGGAACCGTATATCGGGTTCTTGTCCTTTGCGGATGAAATATGCATAGACTCGATACGAAAGCACACACCACTATTTTGGACGAGATGCTTCTCATTTCTTTCGCGAGTGTAGAAAGAGTAGCCATTGACAAAGTACGATGTATATCTTGTGACTATCGATGACGGTCCTTTTGCTAGCTTTATTAAGTCTTGGGAATGGCCAGCCTTCATATGCAAATCTCTTCTTATCCACTCCCGAAATGTCCGGTTGTGCTCATCTTGAATCCACTTCTCACATCTTGTTTTTCTTGGATTTGCATATTTTAATTCCGTCATGTGAACCTCAATGAAAGGCTCCACTTCCTTAGCATTGTGCAAAACATACAGACAAGCTTTTTCCCATTCATCTTGATTTACTGGTGAATGAACGCCCACGGATAGTCCTTTCAACGTAAATAGCTCGTTCGTTGGCAACCCTATTGGGTCCGCATTGGACAAATACTCAGAGCAAAATTCAACTGATTCCTCGGCTATGTAGTTTTCCACTATACATCCCTCCGGCCTATTTTGGTTCTTCACATAACCCTTCAAAACCTTCATGTACCTTTTGAAAGGATACATCCACCTCAAATGGACCGGTCCACATAGCTTAACTTCCCGAACTAATGTTAGGATCTAAATGTGCCATAAGGATATAAAATCAATATTTGAGATTTTCTGTAAATATGACATTTTGATATTAATAAGAGGAGGTTATTCATGATTAATAAGTTGTGTCCTATTTACTTTTATTTGTTGATTGTATGGTTATTTTGAGCAAACATAAAATACTCCTTGATTGTTGGTAATATATCGGATTACCATATGTATACGGGGTATACATAGAAGACATGGTAATTTGATAACAGTTTAAATAAATAGTCCGCAATCGATGGAATAAGGGATCTTATTCATGATAAGATTGTAAAGGTTGTCTACTTCCTTCGAGGGATGGTTTGTCTTGACCATCGGATAGGTTCCGAGTAGAAACTTTAATGTATACCAGTATTGAGGTATGACATTTGACTGGACCTAAACTGTTAATTGATTCGGTTTAAAAATTTCGTTAATAAGAATCGATGACGCTTTGATTATCATCCTATAATAATCTTAATCCTGAAATGATTACTTGAATTCGTATCCATGACTTATGTACTTTAATGCACTACAGGTGAGACACTGTTAATTCATGGTCAATATACTTGTGTTTTGGGTGCATGACTTATGGATGGAGAAATCAAGATTCATAGATATGGAATCCATAGCTATCTTAACGATGGTAAATGTTATCTATTTAAAGGCATTATTCGGGGGTTGAAAGATAATATAACAAGATCTTGACCATCGGTTTACTTTGTGTTCTCTGGTGGTTTACCAATTGTATGGTTTTACAATTGGTGATTCTTTCAATAGAGAATAATGGAACTTTAAGTTAAAATGATTGAAAAGGTAAAACGGCAAAAGTTCTTAATTCAATCATGGATAACATATGGGGATTAAGCAAGCGATGAATAAATCATAGAAGAAGCACTACGTTAGAGAGCTTTCATAATACGGTATGTAAACAGGAGTTCAGCTTCAAATTTTTAGTGGAATAGTTTTGAAGTTGATAATTGATGAATAATTAATCTGGGATTAATTTTTCACAATTATAGGAGCCTTTTTACATATTTCCATCGGGTCCCTCTCTTAGCTCATATAGTTCCATATAGCGTCTCGGGATTTGTTCCTAATGAGATCGGTAAATTTAAATGGAATTTAGTAATGTCTATTAAGACATAGTACTCTCTAACATGCAATCCAGAAAGGATTGGACATGTGAAATTTGTAGACAGATAATTTGTCAACATGTGATTGGTTAATTTGAATTTTGGAAATAAGATTGTGTTTGAATTATTTAATTTTGGAAAACAAAATTTTTCTCTCCTAATTAAATGAGGTGCACGGTTTTTAATTGAGTGGAGAGAAGAAAATTTTGTTTCAAAATTATTCAAATATATTCCTAACATTAAACTATTAATTGATTTAAATAATGGAGATTATTTCATGAATTTTTCTCTTCTAATTAAAAGCGGTGCACGGTTTTTGTGAGGAAAGAAAATTTGAAATATTCAATTGCTTTAAATTAATTAATATGGATAATGTTTGTGGAAAATATTTATTCAAATAAGTGAATCTTATTTAAATTCAAAAAGGTTTAAAAGAAATTTGAATCTAGATAGGACTAGGATCTTCTGACTGGTCTATATTCTTGATTTAAAATTTGAACCACCAATCAACCTTTATTTCTCATGGTGGCCGAATTTTTTAAGGGAAATATCTCCCCATGGAAAAACGTTTTTAGGTTCAATGAATCTAGCCCTAAGGTTGTATGATCTTTTGGTTCAAAATTTATCCGGAAAAATAATTATTAATTATTTTTCAAGAAGGAGATAAATTTTGAAAAGGATTGGACTTCTATATAAAGGCTAGGAATTCTTGAAAAACTAATTTTTTGGTTATTCATAAGAGGAAAAACATTTTTTAAGAGTAGAGATAAAAACCAATTAGTTTTTTTCTATATTATAAAATTCGGCTATCTTGTAAGAGAGGAAAAGAGAGAAAATTCCATTGAATCAAAACTGTGAGGAAGGTTAAACCGAATGATAATTTTCATAGGAGGTTAACCGGTTCCTGTTTTGTAGTTTTGAAGAAAGAAGCTGGATCATATTCTCAACGAGGAACATCGGAATTGAGAAGGAGAGATCTAGACTTCGGAAAGCATTACCGGTCGCTTGGATTCATAGAACGTGTGCCCACACACACTCTGAGACATGGAACTCGAGAATAATAGAGAAGACACATTGGTCAAACGCTCTAGTAATTCCAAAATCCAAGAAATAAGGTACGATTGATCTTGAATTTATTTTATTGTTATATGCATCATGAGCTTCTTTTCCGAATCGGCATAAAAATTTTAAAACTTCCACTACGCCGTAACTCTGATACCGGATCCGATTTTTCCAACAACTGGTATCAGAGCCAACTCATGATCATGTATATAACATAAATTATTTGATCAAATAAATTTCTCTCTATGCATTAATGAAATATTTTAGAGAGTTGGCACTATAGGTTTTATTTTGAGTATCTTAAATATATTATGAATGGATGTATGAATGAATGCTTTATATTATTTTTATAATATATGATGCTTGTTTAATTTTACCGGTCATGATTCCATAGATGTTAGAATTTGTATCTAGGTTTTTCAAGTATAATAGATGCGGTCTATTATCACCGCTAGGTCGTTCTTTCAATTCCTAGAATTTTTTTTGTAAGCCAAAAACGGTGTAGGAATTTTTGTAAAATTCGGGCTAAAATAGATTCGTGGAGATTGAAGATGAACGAAGGTATGGAAATTTTCAAAGGATGTGATTTTATGTTTTTTTGGAATTTTTCAATTAAAAAACGTTTTTTTTGAATTAAAAAAAATCACAGAATCTTTTTGAAAATTTAATTTTCCAATGATATGTGATCTTGATAATTTGGAAATCAAAATTGAAAATTTAAATTTAAATTTAATGGATATTATTATGAATTTTAAAATTTTGTGATTTAAATTTGAAATTTGGAAATTTCAAAATTTTTTTTTGAATTTTAAAATTTAATAAACTGGATTTTTATTTAAATTTTGATATTTTGTAATTTTGATTAAAATTAAAAATCACATATAATCTTTTTGAAATTTAAATTTAATTTTAAATTTAAAAAGATGTGACATTGGAGAATGAAGACACATTGAAGAAGGATACAAGGCATGGATCTACAATTGAAGGCCGATATATATTTCGGTTATTTTTTGTAAATTTTGCAATTTTCTTTTCTCTAGGATGGAATCATGATCCACGGCTATTTATATATTTTGCAAACCATGGATGATGTGTTGCTAGATGAATATGTTATACTGTTTCGTGATGTATTGATAACATGCCATATAGACTAGGGAGTGCCACTCAATAAAATATTGTTTATGCATGAAAAACAAAAACCCTAATTTAAAAGATTGAGTGGGAGAAGATTTTACACACTAAGACATACGGCCTCCATCGTTGGTCCAATAGTTACGCATGGTAGTGCCTATTATTCGGTTTTGACCCGGGAATTCCCTTCAGATAGGTATCTTACCTAGAGCGCACATTGATTTGGATTTCCGAAAGCATAACAATTTTGGACATATTTTATGTTTAGATCACCCCTCGGTGGCGGATGTAAAATATGGATTCAAAATTGGAAACGATGGTTACACACTCATGCTACTTTATTTATTAACCCTCCCTCGAGGCTCTGTTATATAAAGTAGTGGCCAAATAAACGATAGTTAATATATATTTAATGATGTTTGCTCCATGGACGAATATGTATTAATCAGAAGGGATCCGTGTTCTTGGCTAGTTATTCTATGACTACCCCTCGGTAGCTTAGAAAGCAGAAGCTAGGAATTATCGTTGTAAGGTATGTGTTTTAAGGGTTTTACACATGAGCATTTAGATTGCATATAGATCTTTTTGTTTCATTACAAAACCATATTTTATAAACTGATAGGATGTTTGCTCGTACTTATTACATGTTTTCTTATTATAGATCAAAATGTCGAGCCCTTTATCTGTGATACTTACGCAAAATAAATTAACTGGCGAGAATTTTAATGACTGGAAAAGGAACTTGTTTATCGTCCTAAACTTTGAGAAACACAGTTTCGTCCTAACCCAACCTCAACCACCTGCGCCTGCAATCGATGCTCCTGATAGGGAATTTGTAGCGCTTGAGCGCTGGGACAATTCCAACCTAAGTGCTATGTGCTATATTCGGGTGATCATGTCTAACGTGCTCCAGAAACAGCATGAGGAACATCAAACTGCTAGGCAGATCATGGATAACCTGGAGGAAATGTTTGGTGAACAAACTATCCAGGCTAAGACCGATGCTATCAAAGGTCTCACAAACTGCAGGCAGAAGGTTGAAACTCCCATCAAGGAGCACATGATGACAGCCATGGCTTATTTGTCTGAGGCTCAGGCAAATGGGGTTGAGATCGATGCTGCAACTCAATTGGTTATGGTTTTCCAAACCTTATCTAAGGATTTCGATTTGTTTCAGGCATCCTCCAACCTTAACCGGAAGGAGATGTCTTTAACGGAATTGATGAAAGAGTTGCAAGCCTTTACGAACATTTTTTAGGGTTCTGGATCTAAGGCTGAGGCAAATGTGGTTGAACCTAGTTCGCCTGCTCCTAATCCCAAAAGGAAGAAGGAAAAGGGGAAGAACAAGGGGAACAAGCCTGTGGTGAATGCACCTGCTTCTAAAAAGTCTAAAAAGACTAAGAAGCGAAAGGTGGATCCCAAAAAGGCTAAGTGCTTTCACTGTGGGAAGAAAGGACATTTCAAGAAGGATTGTCGAGAATACCTGTCTATGCAAAAGTAAAAAGGTAATTTCGATGTCCTGTATCTTGAGGGTTGTTTAGTGGAAGAATCTAAGGACAATTGGGTTATAGATTCTGGAGCTACTAACCATGTTTGTATTTCTCTGCAGGGGTTCAAGGTAATGAGAAGTCTGCATGAGGAGGACTTTACGTTAAGAACTAGCGATTGGACATTGGTACGAGCTGAAGCAGTGGGAGAAGTGCATCTTTATTTTGATGAATTTAGGTTTATTGTTTTGAGACATTGTTTTCATGTTCCTAGTTTTAAGAGGAACCTAGTTTCAGTAGCTTGTTTAATTAAAGATTCTTATTCAGTTTCTTTTAATAATAAAGTTGCTATTAAGAAAAACAATTCTCTTATCTGTAATGGATGGATGTATGGAAATCTTTATTTTATCAAACCTAAGATGCACTCACTGCTTGATACAGAATTGGAAAAGAACTCTAAAGACATAAGTCTTCTCACTCTAAAAAATCATATCTTTGGCATTTACGACTTGGTCACATAAGCCTTAACAGAATTCAAAGGATGGTAAAGGAGGAATGCCTTGACATGTATGAGGTTGAACCTTGGCCACATTGTGAATCCTGTTTGGAGGGCAAGATGACTAAATGGCACTTTGCTGCCAAGGATAGTCGTGCCGAGGAACTTTTAGAACTTGTGCATACGGATGTTTGTGGTCCTATGAACATAGAAGCACGTGGTGGGTATGAGTATTATATCACTTTTATTGATGATTACTCAAGATATGGATATGTCTATTTGATGATCCGCAAAAGCGAAGCCTTTGACAAGTTCAAAGAATTTCGGGCTGAAGCGGAGAAACAATTAGGAAAGTCCATTAAGATACTTTGATCGGATCGAGGTGGGGAATACCTATCGGATGAGTTCTTAGGATATTTGATAGAGAATGGGATACAATCCCAGTTAACTGCACCTGGTACTCCTCAACAGAATGGTGTAGCTGAGAGAAGGAATAGGACCCTATTGGATATGGTCCGGTCTATGATGAGTTACTCCACATTATCTTTGTCATTTTAGGAGCACGCCATACAAACTGCATGTTATCTTCTGAATAACGTTCCCTCCAAATCGGTTGCTAAAACTTCTTACGAGATATGGACGAGTAGGAAACCTAATTTGAATCATATTCGAATTTGGGTTTGTCCGGCACACGTCCTGGATAAGGAAGCGAAAAAGTTAGAGTCATGATCAGACGTGTGCTTGTTTGTTGGCTATCCAAAAGGGGCAAAAGGTGGTCTGTTCTATAATCTGAAGCAAAATAAAGTCTTCGTTTCTACACATGCAACATTCCTGGAGGAAAGTTACATGGAAGACTTTAAACCTCGTAACAAAGTAGTGCTTGAGGAGATGACTTCGGGTTTGGATATTCCTAAAGTCACAGAAAACCCCGTGGAAAAACCGCTAAAGAATCAACAACCACGGGAGCTTCGTCGTAGTGGGAGGATTATCAGGGAACTTGAAAGGTACATGTTCAATGGTGAAGTTTTTGAAGCAGAATGCATAGAGCATGTTGATGATCCGGCTACGTACAAGGAAGCTATGGAGGATGTTGATTCTAGTCTTTGACAAAAGGCTATGAACACCGAGATGGAATCTATGGATTCCAACGTGCTCTGGAAACTTGTAGACTTACCCCAAGGCATAAAACTGATTGGGTGTAAGTGGGTATACAAGAGGAAGAGAGGTGTGGATGGGAAAGTGGAAACTTTTAAGGCAAGACTTGTAGCAAAGGGCTATACGCAGAAAGAAGGAATCGACTATGATGAAACCTTCTCGCCTGTAGCAATGCTCAAGTCAATCCATATTCTTTTATCCATTGTGGCTGCTCTCGATTATGAGATCTGGCAAATGGATGTCAAGACAGCTTTCTTGAATGGCTCTCTTGAAGAAGATATCTATATGATACAACCAGACGGGTTCAAGACAAAAGGCCAAGAAGACAAGTTATGCAAGTTGCTTAAATCCATTTATGGATTAAAGCAAGCATATCGTTCTTGGAATATTAGGTTTGATCAAGCGATCAAAACCTATGGATTCGAACAAAACATTGATGAACCATGTGTTTATAAATGTATCAAGAACGAGAAAGTGGTTTTCCTTGTACTTTATGTGGATGATATATTGCTTATTAGAAACAATGTGGCAATATTATCATCTGTCAAAGTTTGGTTAGCCAAACAGTTTGACATGAAGGACTTAAGAGAGGCTAGTTATGTTCTTGCTATTCAACTCTTTAGAGATAGAAAGAACAAAATGATAACACTCTCTCAAGCTTCATACATTGATAAAGTACTTGAGAAGTTTTCTATGAAAGATTCCAAGAAAGGTGCCCAACCTTTCAGGATTGGAATCAAGCTTTCTAGAGATGACAGCCCCAAGACATCGGAAGAAAGGGAGCGTATGAACAATGTACCTTATGCATCAGTGGTAGGTAGTCTTATGTACGCTATGTTATGCACTAGGCCTGACATTTGTTTTTCGGTTGGTATGGTAAGTCGATATCAGTCGAATCCGGGACCAAACCATTGGGCTGCGGTCAAGCATATACTCAAGTATCTATGGAGAACAAGGGACTATATGCTAGTGTATTCCGGTCAGGTCCTTGCTCCTAGAGGATACACAGATTCTGATTTTCAATCAGATTAGGATTCAAGGAAATCGACTTCAGGATCTGTTTTTACCCTTGGAGGTGGTGCCGTTGTGTGGAGGAGTATTAAGCAATCTTGCATTGCTGACTCGACCATGGAAGCCGAGTATGTGGTAGCCAGTGAGGCATCAAAGGAAGTGGTATGGCTCCGCAGGTTCCTTGGTGACCTTGAGGTCGTTCCTGGTATGGATAAATCTATGGTGCTCTACTGTGACAACAGTGCAGCAGTAGCTAATACCAAGGATCCTAGGCATCATAAGAGGAGAAAGCACATTGACAGAAAATATCACATCATCAGAGGCTTTGTCAAGGGTGGAAATGTGACGGTTTGCAAAATCGCATCAGAGGACAATCTTGCTGACCCGTTCACGAAGACTTTGGTGGCCAGAAGATTTGAAGAACACGTTGAAGGCATGGGGATGCGTAAATTGTCACATTTACTCGCTTAGGGCAAGTGGGAGATTGTTAGGATCTAAATGTGCCCTAAGGATAGAAAATCAATATTTGAGATTTTCTGTAAATATGACATTTTGATATTAATAAGAGGAGGTTATTCATGATTAATAAGTTGTGTCCTATTTACTTTCATTTGTTGATTGTATGGTTATATTGAGCAAACATAAAATACTCCTTGGCTGTTGGTAATATATCGGATTACCATATGTATACGGGGTATACATAGAAGACGTAGTAATTTGATAACAGTCTAAATAAATAGTCCGCAATCAATGGAATAAGATTTGGGGATCTTATTCATGATAAGATTGTAAAGGTTGTCTACTTCCTTGGAGGGATGGTTTGTCTTGACCATCGGATAGGTTCCGAGTAGAAACTTTAATGTATACCAGTATTGAGGTATGACATTGGACTGGACCTAAAGTGTTAATTGATTCGGTTTAAAAATTCTGTTTATAAGAATCAATGACGCTTTGATTATCATCCTGTATTAATCTTAATCCTGAAATGATTACTTGAATTCATATCCATGTCTTATGTACTTTAATGCACTACAGGTGAGACACTGTTAATTCATGGTCAATATACTTGTGTTTTGTGTGCATGACTTATGGATGGAGAAATCAAGATTCATAGATATGGAATCCATAGCTATCTTAACGATAGTAAATGTTATCTACTTAAAGGCATTATTCGGGGGTTGAAAGATAATATAACAAGATCTTGACCATCGGTTTACTTTGTGTTCTCTGGTGGGTTACCAATTGTATGGTTTTACAATTGGTGATTCTTTCAATAGAGAATAATGGAACTTTAAGTTAAAATGATTGAAAAGGTAAAACGGAAAAAATCCTTAATTCAATCATGGATAACATATGGGGATTAAGCAAGCGATGAATAAATCATGGAAGAAGCACTACGTTAGAGAGCTTTCGTAATACGGTATGTAAACAAGAGTTCAGCTTCAAACTTTTAGTGGAACAGTTTTGAAGTTGATAATTGATGAATAATTAATCTGGGATTAATTTTTCACAATTATAGGAGCCTCTTTACATATTTCCATCGGGTCCCTCTATTAGCTCATATAGTTCCATATAGCGTCTCGTGATCTGTTCCTAATGAGATCGGTAAATTTAAATGGAATTTAGTAATGTCTATTAAGACATAGTACTCTCTAACATGCAATCCAGAAAGGATTGGACACGATTGATCATGAATTTAATTTATTGTTATATGCATCATGAGCTTCTTTTCCGAATCGGCATAAAAATTTTAAAACTTCCGCTGCGCCGTAACTCTGATACCAAATCCGATTTTTCCAACAACTAAGTGCTCTGTTAGGTGGATCATTATATTAAAAAAGGCTGGTGGTAAATACTTCTCAAGCATGCACAAAGTCATCACCAATTCTGATTGTAGCGAATCTTGCATAAGTGGATCGATTACCTTGGAGCATATTGCATTGAAAAATGAGCGTAACTTCGTAATTGCATATCTGACATCTTTCGTTAAAACTCCCCACAATGCAAGAGGTAATAATTGTTGCATCAAGATATGACAATCATGTGTTTTCATTCCAATGAGTCTCAAATCCTTCATCGACACCAACCTTTTGAAGTTGGAAGAGTACCCACTTGGCACTTTCACGGATGCAAGCCATTCACAAAGCCTTCTCTTTTCTTGTCTCGATAATGTGTGCTTTGCCGTAGGTAAGTATGTGCCATTCGATCTTTTGTCAGGGAGTAAATTTGGTCTAATCTTCATCTCTTTAAGATCCAACCGTGTCTTTTCACCATCTTTAGTTTTGTTTGGAATGTCAAGCAACGTGCCCACTATCAATTCACAAATGTTTTTCTCAATATGCATAACATCTAAGTAATGACGAACGTAAAGTGACTTCCAATATGGAAGTTCATAGAAAATTGACTTCTTCTTCCAAGGTCCATCGCCAACTGGAGCCTTACGTTTTCTCTTTCCCAAAACTACTTTCACATCTTTAGCCATCTCAAATATATCTTCGCCAGATAAAATCCGAGGAGCAGTTCTTTCTTCAGTATTACCATCAAAAGCCTTTTTTTGTTTGCGGTATCGATGATTTTTTGGCAAGAATCTCCTCTAACCAAGGTAAACAGTTTTCTTACCATTCTTCAATCGGATGGAAGATGTTTCCTTCATACAAACTGGACAACCTATAGAACTCTTCACAGGATAACCAGATAGGTTGCCAAGTGCAGGAAAGTCATTAATTGACCAAATCAACATTGCACGAAGATTGAACGTATCTTGACGGTGAGAATCTCTAACTTGTAAACCATCTTCCCATAAGCTTTTGAGGTCATCGATTAATGGTGCCAAGTACACGTCAATGTCATTCCCCGATTGTTGAGGGTCTGAGATCAATAATGTCAATATCAAGAACTTCCACTTCATGCACAATTCTGGAGGGAGATTGTAGTTGACAAGTATGACTGACTAGGTACTATGCCGACTACTCATGTTACTATGTGGGTTCATTCCGTCCGTCGACAAACCGAGACATAAATTCATTGGTTCTGCACTAAAATCTGGATGATTGTCATCAAAGGTCTTCCATTGTGGTGCGTCGGCCGGATGCCTAAGTTTGCCATCGTCAACACGTTTATCGTGGTGCCATGTCAAATTCTTAGCATGCTCGGCATTATGGAATAAATGACGCAAACGTGGAGCCGGTGGAATGTACCATAACACCTTAACCGGCACTCATTTTCTACCATTCGATGGCATCTTGCCCTTCTTCCATCTTGACTCGTTACAAACCGGACATTCATCTAAATCTTCATATTCTTTCCGGTAAAGGATGCAATCATTTGGACAAGCATGTATCTTTTCATATTCCATTCCCAAAGTGCTCACGTCTTCTTCGCCTCGTACATACTAGGTGGCACTTTGTTATCATCCGGTAGAACATCTTTTAGAAATTCTAAAAGAGTCGTGAAACTAGAATTTGTCCACCCTCCCGACGATTTCATATTCCATAATTTAACCAATGCTCCTAATTTCGTATATTTTGTACACCCGACATACAAGGGTGTTTCGGCATCATTAATCGTTGCCTCAAATAACTCCAGACGGTGCACAAAATTTTCTTCCAAATCATTTACCATATTGAACATATTATCACCAACGTCTTCCTCAACAGTAGGCTCTTTACCTTTAGTACTTACTCGTCGATGTATATTTAATATCGAAAAAATCTTCGCCATGTAAATACCATGTTTGGTAAGAACAAATAATTCCATAAACACGCAAATGCCCTCTAACATCATCTATAGAATGAGATCTATGATTACCACAAATTTGACACGGGCACGAAATCTTATCATCTTGTATGTGAGCTTTGGCAAATGACAAAAATTCTTCAACACCATCTTCATATGCTTTAGACAATCTATCAAACCACATCCATTTTCTTTCCATGATTTGCAAATCATAAATAAAAAAATTAAAATACTTAATTAGAAGTCAAAGTACTCTATTTTAACATGCATATATATCATTTTCATTAATTAACACCGGCCCATTAATTGATCAACAATTAAAAATAGAATTAAGAACATAACAAAACTAATTAAAATACAAAACCATCTAAAACCATAATTAATTAAGTCTAATTAAATACCGGTGGAAAAATAACATTTCTTGATCACTTAATTTATTAACACCCATTGCACGTTTTAACTCTAAATCGATCACAAAACACACATATATATATATATATATAACACCTTAATTATAAAATCATACAAATCAATAATATTAATACTAAGGAAAACACAACAACAAGAAGACGTTAATTAGTTATCACTTACAGAGAGATTATAATGATGGATATAGTAGATGGTGGTGGTGACGTCCAATGGTGTACTGCCTATTTTCGGAGCGATCTGATCTTATTTTGGGATATGCAGAGTTATTGATGTGAAAAATTGAGGGCAACAACTCTCGGTGTTTTTTCTAATTTTTACGCGAATTTTGCACGACGGTTTTCTATAACCGTCGTGGAAGCATCAACACGACGGTTTTCTATAACCACCATGGAAGCTTGATGCTTCCACGACGGTTTTCGGAAACCCTGTTCCACTCCGTGTTTTTGTCGCATTTTTCACGACGATTTTTTAAAAAACGGTTGTGGAAGCTCCGTCGTGGAATCTACATTTTGTAGTAGTGGCACCTTCAAATACATCTCAAATAAAGACGAGAGCTACTTCACCGTTGAAGATCGACGTACCTCTTAACAATTTTGGAAAATGGTTCCAGTTCCTAAGCTCGAACCGATTCCTATAATTCAGATAAACTCTACCGGGGGAATAGAACGTGGTCCGGAAGGAAATAACTTCGTTGAGGATGATCTGTTTCGAACTAATAAACTGTGGTGTTATAAAAGGGGAACACATTTCCAAGGGTTGTATAGAGCAGAAGCCATCTAACTGCGGCAGGTGACCATGTTAAAACTTACAACTACTGAAAAAATTGATGAATGGGATATCTTGGGTATGATCTGTTTCGAATTAAAAATAATTCATTCATTTTTTACCTTAGAACATTAGAACTAGTATTTATACAAAAGTGTCAGTTTTAGACACCCCTTCTAAAAAATAAATACTTTTAAATTTATTTGTAAATTTAAACGAATTTTGAATTAGAAATTTTTTGCATTCCTTCTTTACCCTTCCATTATTTTTTAAAAATATATTTTTTAAGAAAAATAAAATAAAATGTAAACGAATATCTTAACACCATTTGTTTAAAATGTCAAGATATGTTCTCCTTCAAATTCGGATAAATATTGCAGTTTAAATTTCAATTTACTTTCAAATTGACTAGTTATTTTAGGCACCTTTTTAAATTTTCGAATATATGTTTTTCTCTATTTTGGTGGGTTTGCTGTTTTGGAAATTGGATTGTAGAGACACATTAGTCAGACTTTAGTCCTTTTTTTTTTTTTTTGGGAACTCACGTTACTTCTTGAGAAATTTTTTGTATATAAATAAATCAAAAATATTATCGTGTTTTCAATTTTTTGTAACTAACTAAATCAAAATTCACACTTTCTCAGTGAGTTAGGCATTTGGTAAAATAATTTTGGTGAATATACAAAAAAATGATATTGGTAAAAACGTTTCTTCACTTTCTATAAGGACTTATGAAGAAAGTAATGGCACCAATAACTCCGTGTGAATCCAAATGATTTAACCTTTTTTTTTTTTCTATAGAAAAAAGTTTTTTTTTTTTTTTCGTAACTGACTATAATACTTCATGTGACAATTGAAGACTGAGCTTTAGAAGTTGGAGTTAAGATGAGTTTCGAAAATGTGCAAGTTTGGTGGAAATGAATTGTTTGAGATGAAAAAGTATAAAAACTTGAAATTTATTTGATAAAAATATCGATATAGATCTTGCTTCGATTTGAAAGAATAAAGTTATAGACTTTAAAAATTTGAGTTTTTTGAAAAATAATAAAGAGATATTTGGAAAAATGAATAGTGAAATCAGAGGAAAAAGACAAAAAAAAAAAAGAAAAAGAAAAAGTGTGTTCCAAACACTACCTCAAGCAGGCTAGCTATAAGAATTTCATTTCGTATTTTATAATTTATATATATATATATATATAAAAAGCAGAACAAAACCAAAATCGGCATAAAATTAATTTTAAATATTCATGACATGAGAATTACAAGTCTTTTTCCATGTTTTAACTTTCACCATAGGCCAGCCAGTCATATCATTTGAATAATTTTTTTTTAACTATTTTGACTGACGAACGAATTTGGGAAATTTTGGGGAAAGTATAGTAGAATAAAAATAGTCACCACTCACCAAACTTCTAGCCAAAGGATAAGGTTCCTTTAATTCCAAGTACTTGTAACGCTTTCTAAGAAAGAAAAAAAATAAAAAATTCTTGAGAGTCCGAAAATTATTTCTCTTTTCTTTCTTCTCTTTTTTTATTTATTTTTTTAATTTGTTTTTTATATAACTTTCTCAGAAACCTTACTAACATGCAATATGACATGTTCAGACAAATAAGCAACGTAAAGTCCCCAAAACTTTTAGGCAATTTCCAATTCAAGTTATCCTGTAATTTTCCTTTCAATTGCTATAAAGCGTAGGTGACGTGATTATGGCCTCGTAGGGTTTTGTTTTTTTTTTTTTGCCTTCAAAATTGTAAGTATGTTGTAATTTTTTCCTATCAATAAGTAAACATTCATTAACGAGAACAAACAAACAAAACAAACCCAACAAATTCCAGAGACCAAACAACCAAACAAATCAATGAAGGCCAAAAATATAAAACAAGTCAGAGAGACCCTGCGAACTCTGCGGATCGAAGGAAGTAAAATTATGCCAAGATTTTGTTTAACTGATTAATTGATTGATTATTTTTCTAGTTATCATTTTAGGATTGCTTTCATTTCGTAAAATTTATATACAATTATATATATTAATTAGCTTGATTCTAGGGTGGGTTTGATTTTAGGTTTCCTTATCGTAATTTTTCTTTATATAGAGTTAGTTTGGTAATACTTTTGAGTATCAAAAGATCTTTTTTGAAAACTTCAATGCAGATATTATATATGATAAAAGTGCTCAAAAGTTGTTTGGACAAACACCAATGGATTTTAGAAGTTATAATTTGGAGAAATTAGAATTTCGAACTTTCACTTTTAGCTTCTACTTCTCCTTTTATTAGAAGTAAAAATAGAAATTATGGCAAAAGCACAGCAACCCGAAACTAACCCGTAATCTTGTACAAATTGAATAGAATGAGAATTATTTGAATCTCAAATTACAAGTTGGTATCATAGCCAATTTTAGAGCCAATCAATTATTTTCATTGACAACAAATAGTAAAACAGCAAAAACAAAGCAAAAATAATGGAAAAGGAGCAAAACCCAAACATCAAATAACAAAATTACAAACAGCAAATTGCAAAACATCCATCAAAATCACCATCCATCTTTCAAACCCACACCAAGCAAATCTCAAATTGAAAAACCATTGAATTCTCTGAAAAGTTAAAAAAAAAAAAAAATGGTTCTCCATGTTGAAGGTTAGTAAGTGAGGCCTATTTATTGTGTCTTTTTTATTATTGTTTATATATATATATATATATATATATATATATATCAAACCACACGTGGTTGGAAAAAAAAACAAAAAAAAAAAAAAACAAAAAGAAAAAAATAAAGGAAAAGAAAACACTACGTCCTGTGCCAGATCACTGCGAGTCTCTGTCGTCAAGTCTTCGCCCTTGCGAGCATTGCTTTTCCAAAGTCGAAACCTCCGTTTCTTCTTGTATATTTCTTTTTTTATTTCTCTCTTATTGTTTGCATATTATTGAAAAAATAAATAAATAACAAAAAAAAACAAAAACAGAAAGCAAAGAAGGCAAAATTTAAGAAAAAGAAAAATTTAAGGGGAAAAAAAGCAAAAAAAAACAAAAAAACAAAACAAAACAAAACAAAACAAAACAAAATTCTTCGTTGTTAAAAAAAAAAAAGAAGAAAAAAGTTCAATTTTTGATTGAAAGGAAAAGGAAAACAAAAACAAAAATGAGTGGAAAAAAATTTTGTATTATCCAGAGAAAAATTTGTTCACATTGTCATTCAATTTTAAGTTGGTCGACATTCTCTCTAAAGCATTGTTAGATCAGGAAATCTCAAGATTTTTGGGCAAGTTGGTACATACCAACTTGAGGGGGAGTGTTGATATTTTGTTTCATCGATTGATCGACTTATTATTTTTGATAGTTGTCATTTTGTGATTCTTTTTATTTTTTAGAGTTTATACAAAACCTTACATTTCAATTAGCTTGATTATAGGGCTTGACTTTAGGTTCCTGATTGTAATTCTTCTATATATAATCTTGTATAAATTCAACCTGAATTACGAATGAGAATTATTTGAATCCCAAATTTTAAGAAATTATTATATTCAGTCAATTTAGCAACATTATAGGCCGGCATGTCGAAATGCCCTGGAATCCACAAGAAGGAACGAAAGGCAAAGGCTTCATCAACAAACCCATCACATTCAATGATGGGCCTGCAAGATAGTAATAAAATGGGGAAATAAGTGAGAAAGAAGTGAGTAGTATGTACTAAAAATATTCAGATTAAATAATAGTAAATAACAAATCTACAATATATATTTATTTATTTCTTATAAATATGTTATTTCCTAATAAATTTGTTGTTTAATTAGTTAATTTAATGTTTACCTAATAAGTCTCTTTATTTCAAATATTTTAAAGCATTGATATTTATATAATTCTATTTGTAAAAATGCTAATTACTAGAATTTTTTGATAAACAAGTAGAGAAAATCTGATAAATGTGTCCTCTGACTGGATTTCTTCTTTCAACTGGCTTTTAAAAAGACCAAAATAATCCTCAAGTAAATATTATCTTCTTTAACTCACCCTAAAGCCATGGATCTTTAATTTTTTTTTTTCTCTTCTATTATCTCCATGTCAAACCACCCTCCCCTGACCTTCTCCCACCGTGCTCGATCTCCGCCGCTCTATCTCTCCTCTGCATTCTCTCTCCGCCACTCTCTCTTCGCCGCATGTCACCGGCCAATGCGAGATGCTTCTCTCACGGGCTCTCCAGGGTAGCATATCTTCGTGAGGGTAGTACTAGTACATACATTATGGGCTCAAATCCGTGCCGCTACTAATGCGAATAGCATATCCAAATCATTGTTTCAAACAAGGGAAAATCGTTTTATTATTTTTTTTTTGTGGTATTTTCTGTACTTTTGTAATTTTTTTTTTGGGAGTATTCTGTGACATAATTTTTTTTTTATTGAGATTAGTTTTATTTTTGTATGATTTTTTGCAATCTTTTTTTGTTCATAAATTAAAAAAAAATAGTATGATAGATTAGCATTTCTGAAATAATTATCTGAGGATAAAAGAATATTATAGTTAACAATAATAATAATAATAATAATTACAAAATTGTAATACTAATTTTAACAATAATAATTATACATAATTCAGTAATTTAGTAGATTGAAAAAAGTAATCTGTTAATACTCTTCGAGGATGAGCGTTGGAGACAACCAATCATCTTTTATTGAAAATGGAAAACAATATGATGGGTTACCAAAAGAAATACACTGGAATATTCTCTGCCGGCCGACGCCAGCGATAACAACCATTTTTATTTTGAAAATAGAAAATAATTACGTAGACCTCCAAAAGTAATGTACAAGATCCTCTTAGTTGAACGGCTATCGACCCCGCATCAGGGACCATCAATGGTTAACTTTAGTTTCACAATAACTAGTATATTACTATTATATTATCCGTGATAATCTATTAAATTATATTTCTGACATGCGAGGTAATTTTGATAAGATATATTATGTTAACATTTGACTTACCTAATTAGAAGTCAAAAAATTGATAGCTGGAGTAATAATCCTCATCTGTGCTTTTTAGGAGGCAATCCTGAGAATCGCATACATAATTACACAAACTATCTATTTTTAGGACTCTGTTTGAAATTTGTCTGATTTTTTATTATTATGAAACTGTATATTATTTAAAGTAAAATGTTTATAGCATATATTTTGTACTACAATATATTGTACAAATTCAGATACATTTCAAAACATGTGTCATAAAAATAGACTGTTTATGTCCATAACAATGATTTATAATATGAGAGAAGAAGTAATTCAAAAATTTCACGACATGTTATAACATTATATTTAGACTACTAAATATACCCTTAAGATATCAGTTAAATAACTTTTGGTATCTGCCATGATACCGAACTTTAGTATCCACATAACACCCCACCATTAGAGGCGGCAACAAATCGTACAAGTTACAACTACCTTTTTTCACTTGAGTACTTTAAGAAATCCACCACAACCACAAAAGCTTAGCCACAATATGTTGAATATCCAATGAAGACAAATATCCCATAATCAGAGAAAAAA
The DNA here is from genome assembly GCA_008635985.1 of Ficus erecta. Taxonomy (NCBI): domain Eukaryota; kingdom Viridiplantae; phylum Streptophyta; class Magnoliopsida; order Rosales; family Moraceae; genus Ficus; species Ficus erecta. The sequence continues at coordinate 482,080 of BKCH01000143.1, read as the reverse complement.
AAAAAAAAAAAAAACGTTGGTCCCTTCAACTTTATTTTCATATTGATCATTGAATTTGAAATTAGTCTCATTTAACTATCTTTGTTATAATTTAAGTTAAAAACATATGAAAAAAGGAATAACGTGTGGCATTTAAGTTAGAATTTCTGTTAAAAGATGTCGAAAAAAAGATTAATATAGATTGCACTTAACTCTCTTTTTTCAGTATGTTCTTAACAAAAATAAAAAACTAAAGGGGTGAAAGTGTAATAACCGAAATTTTTACGGACTCATGATTTCCTTATATCTAAAGGAATTTAAGTCGTACTATGTGTGTATGTGATGTTTCATGGAAATTATGGATATCAATGTGAAATTCATAATTTTATTATTATAATATGTTTGAGTTCTCGTTTAATTAGCTATGAGACTAAATAATAAGTTTATTATGTCAAGAACGACACCTTTTGGTAAAAAGGCATAATCATGATTTATGTTTTTATTCTGGCATAAGTATGACCAGAATAACTTATGATCGGTTTAAGACGGTCCTGTAGTATAATAAGCAGTATTGAAATTATACTGCAGTCAACCATCATTAGGATGCATAGTTAAAAATAAGGTATGAGATTGCTTTAGAAAAATCGGGAGTAATATTTTGAGCAATAAGGGCTAAGTAGTTTCAAGTCTTAAGAAAAATCCATATGCAGTCTAGTTAAGTTCAGTATGACTGTACTGTTCATAGTTAAAACAATATTGGTACTATCTGAGTTATTAGAAATATGGACTGTGAATTAGGAGGGAATGCCAAACATGGCATTACTTTGAGGCCAAGTAAGTAAGGATAAATATGTAAATTTTGGGATTTTTGGAAATTGGAAGGAATTATGTGGAAGTTTTTGATTGGATAACTTAGTAGATAACTATGAAAAGATTTCTTAGCCTCCAAGGCTTCCTCATGGCCGACCACCTAAGGAGGATTAATGAGCAAATATTTTGCTTTTGGGGACCAATATGTAAATTTAGGAATAAAAATAATTCTAGAAAAGAAATTAATTTTCACCTATAAATAGGAGGGGTGGGATGAGTTTGTGACCATTTAGTTTCACCCCAAAACTCTGCTTCATTTCCAACTCTTTCTCTCTTCCACCCTAGGAGCCAAACACCAAAGAAAAAAAAATAAAAAAGAGAGAGAAAGAGGGTGAGTGGTTGGTTAGTGTTGGTGGAGCAAGGAAGGAAAAATTTTTCAACCCAAAGCCTAGATCAACCTTTCAAGGCTTAGAGGTAACCTTCCTAAACCCCTTAAGCATTTCAATTTAGTTTTGGTTCAAGGATTTAAGTGTATTTTATGTTGGGTTTATAAGAGCATAAGCTCACCCCATTACTTTCATGTAATAAGTTTAAATGTTTAGCATGCGCTTGATTAGGGTTTTAGTGGTCTTGATCTATGAGTTTGTGCATGTTTTTGATCTTATTCTTTAGAAATTATGTGGTATGTGTGTATGCCTATTATGTGTTTGTGATAAGTCCCCACAAGCTTAAGAAGAAGCATGGTATGAATGAATGATGATGATGTTGATGTATGATGAATGAAGGGTTAAAACTAACCCAAAACCCTAGTTTGGTGAGATTAAGCAGATTACTATTTGGGTTTTGTAAGTAAAAGGAACAAGAGTATGATGATGGAGAACGTACGTAATGCACCGCATGCTTGATTTAGGCTCACGGTTTCAACCGTTTGAGGTAGGGTGTGCATAATTTTACATAAAAATCAACCAAAGTTGAAAACTGCCAGTTTCGGATTGAACTGGGCAGCAATCTGGAAATGGAATTTTGAGGCATTTAGAGGCCAAATTTGGAAAAGGTTAAAACTACAAAGTTGTCGGAAATTGAAAACCCTAGGGGATAACATAGACAGATTTTGAAAAATGAGCTCCAAAGATTTCCATTTTTATGAAAATCCGAACCTGATCTGCCCAAACCCTGTGCACGGCCAGTAAGTTTCAACAAGGAAAAAGGATATGATAAAGGTAGAATTAGGTTTTGAGGAAAAAATGAAAGTTGTAGGACTCATTGAGTCTACAACTTTCATGAAAAAAACTTTTTCAAATTCAAAACAGATTTTAAGATAGAACTAAATCTTAAAAACTGAGCAGGAAATAGGAAATTCTTGCACAGGATTTTAGAAACAGTGCATAAACAGGCAATTCCTGCACATACACTAACAACCGAACTTATGGAACTGTTTTCAAATATTGTTTTCAGAATTTGACAGTTTTTAACTATTCTTGCTTAAAAAGTTACAGTTTTATAAAAATACGGTTTTAAAGGATTAAAGTTTTACAAAAGATTTTTTTTTAAAAAGAAAAATTAGACAACAATACTAAGTCTTGTTAAGAAAAGAGAAAATAAATAAATGGGCCAAAAATTATTTTGAAAACATAGTAACAAAATGATGACTAATAGTAACCAGATAGGATACCCAAGTTATTGGGTTAGGCCTTATACCTAGGGTTACTAATAGTAACCTAATAAGATACTATTTAAGTATAATTGGGCCCTCTACCCAATGTTACATTAAGTAACCAAACAAGATACTGTTTAAATGTAACTGGGTCATGTGTCTTAGGGTTACATTTAGCAACCAAATAAGATATCATTGTAGTATATGGGGGGACATGTAACTACGGTTTGAATGTAATGATTTAGAGTAAGATAGGATGATTCTTATCTTACGTCCTTTTTGGAGACAGGAATATAATCTGTTGCTTCATCTTGTCGTATGTTAGGACAAGAGCTTAGGACAACTGGTAAGTCCAAACCTCACCCACAGAATGAGAAATAGTGAACTATTTTCAAGCATGACTTGTTTACATGCATGCCATGAATTATCATGTTTATGTACATGCCATATTTTACGATGATGCCATGTTTTATAAACATGCCTCAAGATTGTTTTATGTCATTGATCATTATGTCATGCCATATCTATGTATCATATGCATCATGACTACTAAGATCACAAGTAAAGAATCTTAGTCTTGGAAAAATAACAAGGCTAAGACTAAACCAAGACAAGTAAAGTGTCGTACCAACCTCATGTTTATGCGTGAGGGATTATGTATGCTCAAGAAAATTCTCAGACCTTCCATTGATGCATGAAGGGTTATGTATTTGATTATCAACCTCCCGTTGATGCGTGAGGGTATAATCAACCTTCCGTTGATGCGTGAAGGGTTATGTATGTGATTATCAACCTCCCGTTGATGCGTGAGGGTGTAATCAACCTTCCATTGATGCGTAAAGAGTTATGTATATGATTATCAACCTCCCGTTGATGCGTGAGGGTATAATCAACCTTCCGTTGATGCGTGAAGGGTTATGTATATGATTCTCAGAATTATTAGGGACCTTGCAAACCTTAACTTTCTGTGGATTATGCGCATTTGGTACGTACACTAGGGGCCCATATGTGAAGCAAGATAATAAGTTCATAATGGAGCATAAGACATTCATAACCGATCATAAACGGATCATGCATAAGTTATATGATGTTTGACGTGTTTTGTGAGATTATGTTTGTACTTGCTGAGCATAAGCTCATTAGTATATTTCATACTGTAGGTAAAAAGCCTGCAGCTTAATTGGTGGGCCATGTGGACGATGCGGCAAGTAAAGGGCGGTGTGAGATACCACTATGCAAATTTTTCCGCAAGCACTTTTGAACTAAATATATATATATTAAATGAAAGACGTATGATATCTTTATATTTTAGTATGTATGCACATAAAGTTTACCTATATGGATTAGTCTATTCATATGGTGTTTATGTTTTATAAAAAAAAATTTTCTAAAATTTTCAGTAAGCTTAAGTATATAAGACCGATATTTAAATTAAGTAAGCATGGTAACGGCCCTACGTAGGTCAGCGCGTTACAAAAAGTTTGCCTAATTAAAAATTTGGAGGGAAAATTAGAGTTTTTAAAGTTTAAAAAGCGAAGTGTGAATGACTCTATAATCAGAGGGGCACAAGTAAGATTAACTATATCTTTTGTTATCATACCAATAGTAAAATTAACTCTATCTTTTGTTATCATACCAATAAGCTTCAAAACCCAAAATTAAACTTTTAATATTTAACAATTTCAATATGACAATATTATAATAATTAAATGAATAAGTTAAGATATCAACCAAAAATAATGAAATGCTAAATTTAGGACATCAAATGGGGAAATAAACAAATGTACCAGTGTAAATTTTGACATTTGAGTGAAAAAAGTACACTAAAATGGAGTGATATATTTGATGTCATATTTTTCATGTATGTCAATGTTAATATATCACATTTGATTTCGATAGATTGGTGCATCAATATTTTCATATAATCATTATAGTTTTATCATTTTTTAATTATTTAAACATTAAAACTTTACTCTATCAATTTCAAAATTCAATGATGTTGAAAAAATGTAAATATAACAATCAAAATAAAAATAACATTTTACAAATAAGATTCTCCAAATGAGAATATTGCTTCAAGAATTTATTTTGGCACTTAAATGATCTCCATTTTTGTTTTTTAATTTAAGCATAAGAGATTCAAACTCAACATCTTATGCTAATGTTAAATAAATATAATATGTACGCATTTAAGTGTTGTTTCATTATTTTCTTGTACATGGTTCAATCACATAGGACGTCTCTTATATATTTTAGTGGCCTCAACGAGTACACCCCCAAATGACATTGAAGATGCATAGAATACCGGGGTCAATTTGTACAATATTTTATACAGTGGTAGGAAAATATGGACATATGGGGCTAGAACAATGACTACTATTTGACAATTATGCGTTTTTTTTTTTTTTTTGACAGACAATTATGTATTTGGTACTTTGTGTTTAGGGGGTGACTATTGACGTCTTTCTGTCTACTTTTCTCACCATTTTCTAAAATCACTTATTAAAATTTAAACTTCCATTACTACTTATCACACCCCTCTTGCTATTTTAAAAAAACCCCTACAATTTAATTATACTCTTTATCATTTTCATATTAACCAATCAATAAATAACCCCCTATTTTTTAAACATTTTTTTAATCATTTAAGTAAAAACTTTATTTGTTTTATCCTAAAAATTTAGTGGATTCCCAACAAATTAACCATATTGCTTTTGATACATGAAATAACAAATTAAATCATCAAAAAATTATGTTATATCTTATAAATTTGTCCTTTCCAGTAAAACTACTTTTTTAACCATATATAAATATTTTCACAAGAAAAACAATAACCATATATAACTTACAACTCATTTAAATAACAACGATTTTATTATTATATAATGACAAATAATCTAACGACTTTATCTACACACACACACACACACACACACATATATATACATATCTAGGGCGTTCAAAACAACAAACTTCATGAGAAAAAAAAATAATAATAATTGAATTTTTTAAAAAAAATCAAAAAATAAGAAAAACAATAAATGATAGAAAAGATTGCTAAAAAGAATAGGGGATTAAAAATATAATTAAATTGTATGAATTATTGTGGAATAATAAAAGGGGTATAATAAGTACTAATGGATTTTTAAATTTTAATTAAGGAATAATTTAAGAAAAGGTGTGGGGAAAGAAAATTGTGGGATGTCAATAGACGCCCCCTTATGTTTATTAGAATTTAATTTTGGGAACTTTTGATAAATATCATAAAATCATGCCTTGGATTGGTTTTTGTCACAAAAAAAAAAAAGAAAAAGAAAAAACTCTTACAAGAAATGTCATAGATGACATAAAAATATTTATTTATTTATTTTTAAATTATCAATAATAATTACTAGTTGATTATCGACTGCTAGTGGGTTTCCGAATCGTAACCATCATCGCTGGCAGGTTATCAATTGGTTACCGACAACCGACAAGTTTCTGATCGGTAACCACCGCCTCCAGCAGGAAATCAGTTGGTTACTAAATGGTAACCGGATGGTTACCGACTACTAGTGGGTAACTAGTTGGTAATTGATAATTAAATTGTTACCGACGGCCAATAGCTTACCAATTGATTACTAATTGGTTACTAATTGGTTATTGACTAACATTCAATTACCAACTAAAAAGTTCCGATTCCACTGAATTTTTCGGATTCCATCACTGAAATATTAAAAAAAACACAACATTTAATCAGAAAATACTTAAATTTCACCAAAAGCATTAAAAATACAGAATTCACAAATACACAAGACATGTTTTACCAAATGCATCACAACATTTGAAACACATCACAATAGCACTAAATTTCACTACAACATTATAAAAATCAATAAAAAACCATGAAAGTTTCACCAAATCATAAAAAAAAAAAAAAAAAATCCCGAATTCACAAATCCACAAGAAATGTTCCACCAAGTACATCATAATGTTTGATACACATCACAATATCCATAATTCGCCGGTTGCTTCGACTCCGGCGACCTGCAACAGCAAGGATCTGGCTGCAACGTGTGAATCTCCGTGTGACGGCTGAATGGAGGCGACCGGATCTCTGAAAAATCTGAGATCCACGGCTGAGTGTGTGATGGCTAAACAATGGTGGCGCTCGATCGGACCTACACAAAGGCTGTGTCGATCGGACTTAAAGCGAGATTGGAGCCACCGTGATCAGAAGCTTCCAGTGAAGCGAGGCAGTTGGTGGAGCCGTGGAGAGAATAGAGAGAAAGCCCGTCCAAGCTTCGATGGTGGCGCAGGTCGACAACGGGTGGCTACAGTGCGAGGAACAGCCCAGCGCCAAGGAGCCGATCTTAACCAAACCGGTCTCGTCCGATCTCCCCCGCTCCAATCTCATCCGATCTCCCCCTGGAAATTGAAGCCTTACATCAAAGGATGGTCCGTTTGTCGTGTTTCTTCCAGTCCTACTGCTGGTTTGGGTCGCCAACTGAGAAAATTCAACAGAAGGTACCTAGGGATATCTGCACATAATAAAGAATGGACACTCCGAAAACCCTAGGGCGGGTTCCAACATAATCATCATGCTTCTAGACTCTGGGAATTTGATAATGATGTTGTTTGGCAAAGTTTTGATCAACCAGCAGATACAATTCTACTAGGCGTGGAAATTGGCTTGTTTAGTTTGAATCCAAGGCAGCCTAAAATCATGGTTGATCCAAACAACAAGAATCAACTCGCCGTTCTGCGAAGGGGAATTCGCTTCTTCTTCAGTAATGGGAATTGGAACCGGAATACTTCCCCGAAAGTCGTGATAATTACTCAGGCACCTTCAAATACATCTCGAACCGATTCCTATGATTCAGATAAACTCTACCGGGGGAAGAGAACGTGGTTCGGAAGGAAATAACTTCGTTGAGGATGATCTGTTTCGAACTAATAGACTGTGGTGGTATAAAAGGGGAACACATTTCCAAGGGTTGTATAGAGCAGAAGCCATCTAACTGCGGCAGGTGACCATGCTCAAACTTACAACTACTGAAAAAATGGATGAATGGGATATTTTGGGTAACCTGACCCTCGGTCTTCACAACTGCGAAGAGATGTGTCGGATCAACTGCTCTTGTAACGATTTTGCGTCCGTAGAATCCGACGGATCAGGCTGTAAATTTTCTTATGGCCAAATTATGTCTCATAATCCAATAAACAGCGGGGAGGCAGAAACATTTTACATGAGGAACCAAACTAGCAGTAGGATTGGAAGGAATACTACAAACGGAGGTAAAAATCATACAATTCATTGAACACTACTTTCAATAAAATGTGACATTATTTAGCTATTATCGACACAGAAAAATAATCTTACACGCATTTTTATTTATTTATTTATTTTTATTTGGAGCATGTTTCAAGGGGAAAAAAGCTTGTGGATTGGGATATTGTGAAGGATATTTATCACCTTTTTTTACTATTGAAACAAGTGTGAGGAGCATATGATAAAGGTAACCAATAGACACGATTTAAGAATAGTGGGAAGAAAAAAACTAAACGACTAAGAGCACGTTTGGCACGCCGTATTGTATTGTATTATATTATATAAAATGCATTGTATTATATTGTTATTATATAATACGATGTTTTGGTTTTGCACTGTATTACTATATTATACAGCACAGTTCATGGTTTATTTGTCACAGTATTATAGTGTATTAAGAATTGAGCTTTTAAAAGATAAAATTTATGTAAATCACAATCAGGAACCAAAGTTGGGTTTCATGATCCGGATCGGGGTTGAAATTTGGAATCGGGGTTGGGGTCGGGGTCGTATTTCGGGATCAGGGTCGGGATTGGGTTTCGGAACAGGGGTCGAGGTCAGTGTCGGGTTTTGGGACAGGGGTCAAATGTAATAACCCGAAATTTTGATGACTTGTGATTTCCTTAGATACAAGAGAATCTAAGTCTAAATCATGTATGTAGATATGAAGCTCCTGATCTGAGTTGAATATTATTATATGTTTGAGTTCTCGTTTAATTAGCTACGAGACTCAGTAATAGTTTGCTTAATCAAGCATGAGGCCTTTTGAGAAATGGCATAATAGGAATTTATGATTTTTATTTCGATCAAAGTTTGACCAGGATGATTTAAGATCTGATTAAGACGGTGCTGCAGTGTAATAAGCAGTATAGGAATTATACTGTGTTTAACCGTCATTACGGATGAAGAAGTAAGAATAAGGTATGTGATTGCTCTAGAATAATCAGGAATAATAATTTGGAGCAATGATGACTTAGTAGTTTCGAGTCTTAAGAAAAATGTGCAGATGAATTCTGGACCATAGTCCAGTATGACAATACTATTTTTAGTGAAATACAGTATTGATATTATCTAAGTTAATAAGGAAATGGACTGCATAATTATATTAATGGATTTTCGGAATCAAGTGGATAATTATGCATGAATTGGAAGCTAAGTGGCTCCACCCTAGCCGGTCACCCACAGAGACTAAAGTGCAAATATTTTGTCCTTAGGGGCCAAAGTGTAATTTTCATAAAAGTAAGTAATGATGATGTAATCATGATGATGTCATAATGATGCAAGCTTGATGATGTCATGATGATGCAAGCTTGATGATGTAAGCATGATGATGCAAGCATGATGATGTAAGCATGATGATGTAAGCAAGAGAATTTTCTTGGGCTCCAACTATAGTGGCCGGCCACCTAAGAGGGTAGATGAGCAAATATTTTTATCCCAAGGACTAATCTCACCACACCTTCTCCCCCCTTAGAAAGCCGAACCATAGTGAAGGAAAAAAAAAAAAAAAAGGGGAGAAAAAGAGATAGGTGGGGTCAGATTTGGAGAATCACCAAACAAGTGGTGGCCGAAAATTTTGGGGGAACTCCAAGCTAAGGGAAAGCCGGTTTTGGTAGGAAGCAAGGGGGAAAAAGTTTGGATCAAAACCTAGCACCAACCTTTGTGTTGATTAAGGTAATCCTCCTTGGTTCCCTAAGCTTTTCAAATTAAGCTTTGATTGGAGATTTATATGTATTTCCAATGTTGGATTGTAAGAGCATAAGCTCAATTTGTTTTCTTATGCCCTAGTTTAGATTTATGCTTGATTAGGGTGGTGGTTTTGATTTATGGCTTTATGTATGGTTATGATTTCAATTGCTAGAGTATGTATGGTATGTTTGAATGCCCAATAAGTTGTTGTAGTATGTCCCCACACACTCAAGAGGATGTATGTAATGCATGATCATGCGATATTGATGTATAATCCACGGAGGGTTGGAATTTAACCCTAAAACCCTAATTTGGTATTAAATACCATATGGGTTTGTATGAATAATTTTATGAATGGAAATGAATGTATGATCATGGAAATGTTATGTAACACGCTGCATGCTTGATGTAGGCTCACGGTTTTAACCAATTGAGGTAGTGTGCGCGTAAATTTTTCGTAAAATGGACCACATGCAAAATTGCCAGTTTTCGGGTAAAACTGGGCAGTTTTCTGGTAAGTGGATTTTGAGGGCCCTTAGATGCCGAATTTGAGGAAAGTTAAAACTACAAAGTTGTAGAAAAGGGAAAATTCTAGGGGGTTTTGTGAACAGATTTTAAAAATAAGGCTCCGAAGGCCTCTGTTTTTTTCAAAAACCTGAGCCTGGTCTGCCAGACCCAGTGTGCACGGCCAGGCAGGTTCAACAAGCAAAACAGGCAGGTTAATTGCAGAATTAGGTTTTGAGTTAAAAACAAAAGTTGCAGGGCTTTTTGAGTTCTAAAACTTTCGTGAATGAAACTTTTTCAGATTCAACACATATTTTTAAATAAAACTGGATTCCTAAAACTGTGTAGTAAATAGAACATTCCTGCACAGGATTTTCTAAAAACAGTGCAGGAAAAGGACATTCCTGCACATACACTGATAAATTGGCTGTGGGAAACTATTCCAAAGGCAGTTTCCAACACTTAATAATTTTTACAAGCCCTACTCAAAGAGTTACAATTTTTAATAAGTTGAACAAGGATTTTTGTATACAAAGAAAATGGACATAGAATACTAAGTTTTTCCAAAGCCAAGAAAAGTGAGTATTGGACCACAAGTTATCATGAAGATGTGGGAGACATATAACTAGGGTTACTTATAAATATTGGTTAGGATACCAACATTTAATGATTATGATTTACGGTAACATAGAATGTGAACGACTCTTATCTTATACCCTGTTTGGAAACAGGAGTATGAATTATTGTCATGCCATGTTTGGACGATAAACCAAGAGCATAGGACATCAGGTAAGTACAAACCTCACCTACAGTATGGAAATAGTAAACTATTTTCAAGTATATGACATGTTTTCATGTATGCCATGTTATGCTATGTCAAGTTATGTTATGCCATGTCAAGTCATGTTATGCCATGTCAAGTTGTGTTATGCCATGTCAAGTCATGTTATGCCATGTCAAGTCATGTTATGCCATGTTATGATATGTTAAGTCATGTTAAGCCATGATATGCCAAGCCATGCCATGATGTATGGTTATGCCATGTTGTAATAAATAAACATGCCACAAGTTATTTTATGCTATTCATCTTTAAGTCATGCCATGTCTATGTATCACATGCATCATGACTAATAAGATCACAGTTAAAGACTCTTAGTCTTGAAAGATACAAGGCTAAGACTAAACCAAGACAAGTAAGGTGTCGTACCAACCTCCCGCCAGATCATGGAGGATACATGTTTCAAGTTCAAGTTTATGATTATCAACCTCCCGTTGATGCGGGAGGGTATAATCAACCTTCCGCCAGATCGTGAAGGGTTATGTTTATGATTCCCAGAATTGTTAGGGACCTTGCAAACCTTAACTTTCTGTGGAATGCGCGCATTTGGTACGTACACAAGGGGCCCACATGTTAAGCAAGATAATAAGTTCATAATAAGTTCATAATCGAGCATAAGACATTCATAATCGATCATAAATGGATCATGCATAAGTTATGCGATGTTTGTTATGTTTTTGTGAGATTATGTTTGTACTTGCTGGGCGAAAGCTCATCAGTATATTCCATACTGTAGGTAAGATGCCTGCAGCTTTACTTGGTGGGCCATGAGGACGATGCAGCAAGTGAAGGGCGGTGTGGGATACCACTACGCAGATTTTCCGCAAACTCTTTAAATTATGAACTAGTACATGTATGATTAAGTAATATGTACCATGTTACGTATGTGATGTTTTAAGAGTCCGGTTTAAAAGGTTATGTGTGGCCTTTTAATCGGCTTAGCAAGTAATGGGTAGGCATGATAAAGTTTACCCTTATAAATAAGTTTATTTAAGTTACGAAGAAAAAAAAAAAATTTATTTTGAAATTTTCTTCAAGTTCATGTGAAGGAAACTAAGAAATAAGTTAAGTAAGTAAAGTAACGGCCCACGTTTATGTAGTCGGCCCTACGTAGACGGTTGGGGGCGTTACAAGATGGTATCAGAGCGGTATCCTGCCAGCCTACTTCACTTTGCTTCGCATCGTTTCTGCAAATGCCCAAGTAAGTTAAATATTTTTTTTTTGTTAGAATTAGTTAAGATATTGCTTATGTAATGAGCATATCTCATCAGTGGTCACACGGAGGAAGATACCCGTGATACTTTTGATTTTATAGGACCGCATATGCTATACATATGCATTACCGTGATCCTGAAATCTACCATGATATGTATGTGGTGGATAAGCTTATTATATGATGTGAAGAAATCACGAAGAATCTTTAGTATGATACGATAAGTTATGATGTTTCCATGATAAGACATGATAAGATATGAAGGAAAGAATGGGTATTAGATGTGTGAGGAATTAGGAACTAGAATTAGAAGATGGTTCGCCATGCGTACGAACGAATCAAATTTTTGCAAGAGTCTAATCTTGCAACTGTAGTAGCTAAGTTATAATGATAATTGCTAGAGTAGCAATAAGAAACGAATAGGCTTCGAGATTAGATAGCCTATTACCTTACCTTGGTATGGTAAATTTATGATGTGGTATGATGAAATCAAGATGAATCTCTAGTATGATATGATAAATTACGATGTTTCTAAGGTATGACAAGACAAGTTATGAATAAAGGAATGGGTATTAGGAATATAATAATATCTATCTCCCCATGGTATGGTGATAGCTAAGAACTTTTCATTCTAAGGAATTGGATCGACACTATAGAATTTAAGTTTCCTGGTTGTGAAACTTTTGCCCCATAAGAATAATATTAGATGCGGGAAAAGTTTGGTGGTGCTTTAGCTTGGGGAATGCAAATAGGCAATGTGCCAATATGAGTTGGATATTACCAACAACAATTTATTGGGCTATGATAATGATGATGACTATGAGTCTGATGATGAAGTTAATGAGGTTGAGATCGATAGCAACAACCTTAGAGTCAACATATAAGGTTTGACTAATGTCGACTATATACGACTTTTTAAGTAATGGAAATTATGTAATAATGGGAAATTTTAGACCTTCCTTAGAGTTATGATTATGCCTTTGTGCCATAAAGGAAATATTGAAGGCGAAAGAGAAGCTTCTACTAGCTAACAAGTAGCTAGTTGATATGAGGATACTTTCCACTGCATCACTTGAACGATATTATGTTATGAAAAAAATATTTTCAATTATACTATTTATTATGATCTTCCATGTTTGACTTTGAAAATATTCAAAGAAAGTTATTTTTATGTATGGTTCTTAATCTTATGCTTATTAGAACCAACTTATGTTATGTTTATGCAAGGGTCATCATGTTATGCAAGGGCCAAAAACCTTGAGGAACAAAGTTCCAAGAAAGGGGCCATTATGAAAAGTAAAGGGTTCTAATAGCACAAAATTAACATTGTACTGTACTAGAGGGTCCTCAGCTTCAGCTAAATTTAAAGAAAAATATCTTAAATATGATATATTTGTTGAGCCCCTCAACTAAAGTTAAAGATAAGTATTATATGATATGCTTTCAAATATGGCAAGTTATATGATATACTTGCTAAGAATTTTATGTAGACAGTTCTTGTGATGCAGTATGAAAGTATAAAAGTATGAAAGCAAGAAAGTATGATGATAAGTATGAAAGTATGAGGATATGAAGGTATGAAATTATGATAGAATATGAAAGAAGATTATGGTTCTATATAAGAGACCTGATCCCATTAAAGTATTAAAATGGGAACATGAATAAACTACTATGGATTGGTAGTGGATTTGAAGAAAAGCCACCTAGAATTATTCCAATTTTCGAGGACGAAATTTTTTTTAAGGAGGGTAGAATGTAATAACCCGAAATTTTGATGACTTGTGATTTCCTTAGATACAAGAGAATCTAAGTCTGAATCATGTATATGAAGCTCCTGATCTGAGTTGAATATCAGTATATGTTTGAGTTCTCATTTAATTAGCTACGAGACTCAGTAATAGTTTGCTTAATCAAGCATGAGGCCTTTTGAGAAATGGCATAATAGGAATTTATGATTTTTATTTCGATCAAAGTTTGACCAGGATGATTTAAGATCTGATTAAGACGGTGCTGCAGTGTAATAAGCAGTATAGGAATTATACTGTGTTTAACCGTCATTACGGATGAAGAAGTAAGAATAAGGTATGGGATTGCTCTAGAATAATCAGGAATAATAATTTGGAGCAATGATGACTTAGTAGTTTCGAGTCTTAAGAAAAATGTGCAGATGAATTCTGGACCATAGTCCAGTATGACAATACTATTTTTAGTGAAATACAGTATTGATATTATCTGAGTTAATAAGGAAATGGATTGCATAATTATATTAATGGATTTTCGGAATCAAGTGGATAATTATGCATGAATTGGAAGCTAAGTGGCTCCACCCTAGCCGGTCACCCACAGAGACTAAAGTGCAAATATTTTGTCCTTAGGGGCCAAAGTGTAATTTTCATAAAAGTAAGTAATGATGATGTAATCATGATGATGTCATAATGATGCAAGCTTGATGATGTCATGATGATGCAAGCTTGATGATGTAAGCTTGATGATGTAAGCATGATGATGCAAGCATGATGATGTAAGCATGATGATGTAAGCAAGAGAATTTTCTTGGGCTCCAACTATAGTGGCCGGCCACCTAAGAGGGTAGATGAGCAAATATTTTTGTCCCAAGAACCAATGGGCAAATATTTTTCTCTTAAGGGCTATTATGTAATTTTTGTATTAAAAACAAATCCAAAAATTAAATTATTTATCACCTATAAGTAGGTGACGGGGGGGAGGGGGGGACTCATTTTGTTCACAAAAATGAGAAAACACCCCAAAACCATGCCAAAATCTCACTTCACCTTCTCCCCCCTTAGAAAGCCGAACCATAGTGAAGAAAAAAAAAAGGAGAGAAAAAGAGATAGGTGGGGTCGGATTTGGAGAATCACCAAACAAGTGGTGGCTGAAAATTTTGGGGGAACTCCAAGCTAAGGGAAAGCTGGTTTTGGTAGGAAGCAAGGGGGAAAAAGTTTGGATCAAAACCTAGCACCAACCTTTGTGTTGATTAAGGTAATCCTCCTTGGTTCCTTAAGCTTTTCAAATTGAGCTTTGATTGGATATTTATATGTATTTCCAATGTTGGATTGTAAGAGCATAAGCTCAATTTGTTTTCTTATGCCCTAGTTTAGATTTATGCTTTATCAGGGTGGTGGTTTTGATTTATGGCTTTATGTATGGTTATGATTTCAATTGCTAGAGTATGTATGGTATGTTTGAATGCCCAATAAATGGTTGTACTATGTCCCCACACACTCAAGAGGATGTATGTAATGCATGATCATGCGATATTGATGTATAATCCAAGGAGGGTTAGAATTTAACCCTAAAACCCTAATTTGGTATTAAATACCATATGGGTTTGTATGAATAATTTTATGAATGGAAATGAGTGTATGATCATGGAAACATTATGTAACACGCTGCATGCTGATGTAGGCTCACGGTTTTAACCGATTGAGGTAGTGTGTGCGTAAATTTTTCGTAAAATGGACCACATGCAAAATTGCCAGTTTTCGGGTAAAACTGGGCAGTTTTCTGGTAAGTGGATTTTGAGGCTCTTAGAGGCCGAATTTGAGGAAAGTTAAAACTACAAAGTTGTAGAAAAGAGAAAATTCTAGGGGCTAACATGGACAGATTTTAAAAATAAGGCTTCGAAGGCCTCTGTTTTTACAAAAACCTGAGGTCGGTCTGCCAGACCCAGTGTGCACGGCCATGTAGGTTCAACAAGCAAAACAGGCAGGTTAATTGCAGAATTAGGTTTTGAGTAAAAAAACAAAAGTTGAAGGGCTTTTTGAGTTCTAAAACTTTCATGTAAGAAACTTTCTCTAATTCAAAACATATTTTTAAATAAAACTGGATTCCTAAAACTGTGTAGTAAACAGGACATTCCTGCATAGGATTTTCTAAAAACAGTGCAGGAAAAGGACATTCCTACACATACACTGATAAATTGGCTGTGGGAAACTATTCTAAAGGCAGTTTCCAACACTTAATAATTTTTACAAGCCCTACTCAAAGAGTTACAACTTTTAATAAGTTGAACAAGGATTTTTGTATACAAAGAAAATGGACATAGAATACTAAGTTTTTCCAAAGCAAAGAAAAGTGAGTATTGGACCACAAGTTATCATGAAGATATGGGAGACATATAACTAGGGTTACTCATAGATGTTGGTTAGGATACCAACATTTAATGATTATGATTTACGATAAGATAGAATGTGAACGACTCTTATCTTACACCCTGTTTGGAAACAGGAGTATGAATTGTTGTCATGCCATGTTTGGACGATAAACCAAGAACGTAGGACATCAGGTAAATACAAACCTCACCTACAGTATGGAAATAGTAAACTATTTTCAAGTATATGACATGTTTTCATGTATGCCACGTTATGCTATGTCAAGTTATGTTATGCTATGTCAAGTCATGTTATGCCATGTCAAGTCATGTTATGCCATGTCATGTCATGTTATGCCATGTCAAGTCATGTTATGCTATGTCAAGTCATGTTATGCCATGTTATGATATGTTAAGTCATGTTAAGCCATGATATGCTAAGCCATGCCATGATGTATGGTTATGCCATGTTGTAATAAATAAACATGCCACAAGTTATTTTATGCTATTCATCTTTAAGTCATGCCATGTCTATGTATCACATGCATCATGACTAATAAGATCACAGTTAAAGACTCTTAGTCTTGAAAGATACAAGGCTAAGACTAAACCAAGACAAGTAAGGTGTCGTACCAACCTCCCGCCAGATCATGGAGGATACATGTTTCAAGTTCAAGTTTATGATTATCAACCTCCCGTTGATGCGGGAGGGTATAATCAACCTTCCGCCAGATCGTGAAGGGTTATGTTTATGATTCCCAGAATTGTTAGGGACTTTGCAAACCTTAACTTTCTGTAGAATGCGCGCATTTGGTACGTACACAAGGGGCCCACATGTTAAGCAAGATAATAAGTTCATAATAAGTTCATAATCGAGCATAAGACATTCATAATCGATCATAAATGGATCATGCATAAGTTATGCGATGTTTGTTATGTTTTTGTGAGATTATGTTTGTACTTGCTGGGCGAAAGCTCATCAGTATATTCCATACTGTAGGTAAGATGCCTGCAGCTTTACTTGGTGGGCCATGGAGACGATGCAGCAAGTGAAGGGCGGTGTGGGATACTACTACGCAGATTTTCCGCAAACTCTTTAAATTATGAACTAGTACATGTATGATTAAGTAATATGTACCATGTTACGTATGTGATGTTTTAAGAGTCCGGTTTAAAAGGTTATGTGTGACCTTTTAATCGGCTTAGCAAGTAATGGGTAGGCATGATAAAGTTTACCCTTATAAATAAGTTTATTTAAGTTACGAAGAAAAAAAAATTTATTCTGAAATTTTCTTCAAGTTCAAGTGAAAGAAACTAAGAAATAAGTTAAGTAAGTAAAGTAACGGCCCACGTTTATGTAGTCGGCCCTACGTAGACGGTTGGGGGCATTACATCAAAGTCGGGTTTCGAGGTCGGGGTTGGGGTTGGTGGTTAGGGTTTGATTTCTGGGCCAAGTCTCAGGACAGCGGTTGGGGATAGGTTTCTGTATTGTGGTCGAGGTCGGGTTTCGACAGGGCGGGGGTGGGTCGAGGTCAGGTTTTAGGACAGGGGTCGGGATCTAGTTTCGAGGTCGTGGTCAGGGTTGGGGTCAGGATAGGGGTCGGGGTCTGGTTTCGATATGGTGGTATAAGTTAGGTTTTGGGATGGGGTTCGTGGTCAGGTTTTAGAATGGGAGTTGGGGGTCAGGTTTTGGGGTTGGGGGCTAAGGTCATGTTTCGGGTTGGGGATCGGTTGGCGGTTGGGTTTCAGGATGAAGGTCAGAATCGAGTTTCAAGATGGGGTGTCAGGGTCGGGTTTCAGGACGCCCAACATCAAAACCTGACCTCGACCACCATTCCAAAACCCGACCCCAACCCGAAAACCTGAACCCAATCCCCGTCCCAAAACTCAACCTGACGCCCATCTTGAAACCCGATCCTGACCCCCGATCTCAACCTTCGTCTCGAAACCAGACATCGACCCCCCATCCCGAAATACATTGAAACCCTACCTCGACCCTCGTCCCGAAACCCGACCCCCATTCCAAAACTTGACCCCAACCCTTGTCCCGGAACCTAATCCTGACCCCCGTCCTAAAAACCCAACCACCATTCAGAAACTTGACCCCGACCCCTATTCTGAAACCTGATCCTGACCCTATCCTTAAACCTGACCCCGATTGCGATCTTGAAATTTGACCTTGACCCCCATCTCGGAACCTGGCTCCAACCCCAAACCCAAACCCGACCCTAACCCTTGTCCCGAAAACCACGACCCCCATCCCGAAACTCAACTCCGACCCCGAAACTTGACCCCGACCCCCGTCCCGAAACCCAATCCCTGACCCCAACTCTCATCCAGAAATCTGACCTCAACCTCCGTATTGAAATCCATTATATTTTGTTTTTTGATATAATCATTTAGATTAAACTATACGATACAACCTAACACAAAGGTGTTTTCTCGTATAAGATATCACAGTCCGTATTGTATTAATTTTTGATTTCGTATTAAACCATATACCATACTAAGATATTGCCAAACATCGTATTATTTTAAATAATACAATACATAGTACTAATATGATGTACCAAAACATGACTAAGAAGCTAAAATATTGCAGAATATTGGAATTTATTTTATCAGCACTATACATAGAGCATCTAAGCATCACACAGAATTCATCATATATGCTGCAGTGTACACAGTTACTAGCTCTACATAGACAGTTTATTTTAAGCATCACAAACGCACAAATATTACCATTTAGCATACACTTGGTGACTCGACTTTTATTTACTATTAAACAGAAAGACATGACATATTGTTAAAGTTTTACGTCCTTTTTATTTATTAACATCACAGTGGTGATACATATCGTACGTATTCTACTGCAATATGTTAACCCCAATGACATTCAGGACTTCATCCCCAGTTGCTCCCCTGAATCCTGCAATACGGAAGCGACTATCAATCGCGAAATCGAAAGGTATGTCCGGATTTGGTGTAGAAGCTCCATATGGTCCATAGGTTTCCCTGTTAGTCTTGAATGTTAGCGAGCGTACTACAGTAGTATCACCCGGTTTTATGTACCCACTCACATTAGTTAGGTACTCTCCTGGGAAATTTTGTCCAATCTGGAAGTAAAAAAAAAATGAATAAAAAGTTTTATATACAGGTCCAGAGAGAAAATGAAAGAAAGATATTAAGGCCAAAACGTCTTCCTCATTGTGAATTTTTGTTTTTTGTTTTTATTATATCTAGTGTATTGTTAAGATTTTGCGGAATGTATTGATTGATTTATTTATTCTTTTAGTTACTACTTTGTCATTATTTCATTTTTTAGAGTTTATACAAAATTTTCTTCTGTGTATATATATATAATCCTGTACAAATTCAATAGAAATTGTGAATGAGAATTATTTGAATCCCAACTTTCATATCGTTCGGACATGGAAGAAACAAACCTCCACAAGTTCACCAACCTCCGAAGTACCATGTACAGTCCCTTGAATGGTTTGATCAATGTCAACGTGACTCGGAAGAACAAGATGCCGGCATCCCCAAATGCAAGAACAATTTCTTTAACTCCAGTGTGAGACCCATCGTTCCAATTATGGGAACCTGACGTTCCGGCCGATTGTCCTGCAACGATCGGCACAAGTGGTGGCGTGGCCTGCAAAATTTTTTTGAAGGGAAAAATAAATCTTCTAGTATACAAACATGTAAAAATCAAAAATCAAATAATTACAGTCTTTCATTGTACTCACTCTTCAACCTTTCTCTACATATAGTAAACTATGTGTAGATATGTATGTATATTATGTTACGTGCATGTAGATAGAACCTCACCATTCTTTGCCCGTGGATGAAATATGAAGAGGAAAATGAGTAATGTGGATTTGGATATGGATATGGAGAAGTGTGTGGGTTTACTTGGCTAGCTTAGCTCCATTTATATACAGATAGAATTATCTGACTTGTTTGGGATTTAGTGTGTTTTTTTTTTTTTTTGGAACTATTTCAATTATTAGTATGGTTTTTTATGGCGTCCATTTTGTGCTGGAGTGCACGGATCCCATCTGGGACTCTATATCCCGTCTTGATTTTTTTTTTTTCTGTCACAGATTTCTTATTTTGCTTAATTTTCTTTTGGTTGTTTCATTTCATGCCATGTGCTTTAAGATGTAAGACTATTTGTCTTTTCTTTTTTTAAATCAATTTCGCTTATTCGAAAAAGAAAAAAATCAAGCTCATGCATATTCGTGTGATATTTATTTTGAATATTAAAATATGTATCGATCAAACATTAATAATTTAATTGAAGTTTAAAGCTAAATGTGAGATGTGGTATTTTATTTATTTAAAGTGATGAAATTAACAAGATAAGTATGAGAAAATTCTATTTCAAATCGCTTACAGCTAAGGAACAAAATTCAGAATTTAAAGGCCAGATAAAAATAGAGATATTGGTAAGTCTCTGATGAGTTTTACATGCATATTTTACACGGCATGTTGAGTACATGATTAGTAAAATTTATAGAGACATTGAATGGATTAGAATGGATTAGCATCTTCTGTCCAATTTTAATGCCCTAAATAATGTCTAATCAATTACATTTGACACATCATTAAACAAAGTTGGATTTTAAGGTATAAAAAATCAATTATCAAGCATTTTTTAAAAAAAAAATTTTAATTGACATGACAAAATATTATTGGTTAAATACCATTTGAAACACTAAAAATTGAACATATAATTTTAATCCACTCAACATGAGGTATTAAAACTGCCAGACATTTTTTACAAATGCAAAATAAAACGGTTAACATTGGCAGAAATCCCCGCTTGCTCTTTTTTTTTTTTTTTGGTAGATCAAAGCTGGTTGACCATAACATAAATCACAAAATTTCATAGTGAATAACTAATTGACCATTAGTTAATCATTGATTAATCAAATCTGGAAAAAAGTCAAACGGCCATTTTGTTAAATGAAAAAGTTAGGTCATCTATTAGATTAGGTGACTAAAAAAGATCACATAGCCTAATTTTCCTATATCACATAATTAGTGAGCTTAAATTCAAGGGATAATGTCACAAATGCCACTATTACAAAACCTCTTGACATTTTTGACATTGTTTTTGGACACTTTACTTCTTTACCTCCCATGACTATTAGTCAAAGGTTGAACAATACTGGTCAAAGGTCAACATAATATGTTTTACCAAATTGCCCATATTAATAAGAAAAAATCTACAAGACACTAAATTGCCCATGTTGTGGAAATTCTACAAGAATATTTTGTGTTTTCAACATGTATGGTCGGACATCTTCGGCACGAGCTGCCGATGCTGGTCATCAAAATATTCTAGTAGATCATTTTAGGTATTTTATTAAATATCTTCTATTTCCAACATAGATGGTAGGTCATCTTCAGCTTCGACCATTGGCGCAAGTCAACGGAATATTTTAGTAGAATATTTTGAGTATTCTACTAAAATATTTTGGATATTCTACTAAAAAAAATTTTAATTTTCAATATGAATGATCGGATATCACCAGCTCTGACTATCAGAATATTATAATAGAATATTTTAATTATTCTACTAGAATATTTTATGTTTTAAGCATGAATGGCCGGATGTCTCTCGCTCCGACTGTCGGCGCTGGTCGTCGGAATATTCTAAGAGAATGTTGTGACTATTCTAGTAGAATATTGTGGGTTTCTATTAGAATATTTTCGATATTCTATTAAAATTTTCAACATAAATTGTCGGATGTCTCCAACTCCGACTATTGACGCCGGTGGCAGATACTCTAGTAGAGTAAATAAAATATTCTTCAAGAATATTGTTTTCAACATACCTAGCTTACTACAACAAAAATTGCTTTCCATAGCACCACAAAAATGCTATTGCAATAAAAAGATAGCATTTTATCAAATGCTATATTAGGCCCTGTTATTAAAAGTCTAATGCTACAATAGCATTTCTTGAGTGCTATTGCTCTCAATCTCTATAGCATTTTTTTGGTGCTGTTTTTGGTTATCTATAGCATTTTCCTGGTGCTACGTAAAATTAGTTATAGCATTTTTGTGGTGCTGTTATACTCTTTAGATAGCATGATGGTGGTCTTACAAAATATAGATTGTTTATAAGGTATATCGTTTAAGAGATGCAACAAAGAAACTTTTGCACAAATATAATTACTATTGTTCATATGGTCCATAAAGGACGGCAATTTGACATCTCTGTTCAACTAATAACTAGAAACATAATAGAAAATTTCATTGAGTAATCAACAATTACATAGTCTAGAATATCCATTGATTAGTACAAGACAAAAACAAATCATATTCTACTAAAACACCAGTTCGATCAATTCACATTTGGTTTTCAACTATAAGTCTAAATCCAAATGGAAACTACAACATGTTTGAAAATTCTCCATAACCAGTTTTCGGAGCAGATCACAAAATTTATATGTACTCTATAACGCCTCAAAAAGTTCCTGAAATAAGACATATTAGCTACTAAATGGTAAAAGCTATGCATAATTTCAAAAATACCCAAAATTGGCCACAATTACGAAAATATTCAACTTATTGATTATTCTTCCTTTCAAGCAGTACTACCCACTAGGATATCATAATTTCCAACAAGCAACTATAGACTATCATAAAATAGTTAGGTGCATACATCTACTCTTTGTGTGAGACATCAATCAATCTGTACAATAAACAGTTAAAGGGAACCGAAGGAAAGGGGAAAGAAAAAAAAGAAAGATGTGTATAAGCATCTCAATGAGTCACACGTTATTTGTAGTTGTACAAATACAAATTAAGACTACCCTCTGTTTTCTCATTTTAACTAGTAGAGATAATTCAATGAAGTGGAATAGTGACATTTCTTTGTAGAGCATGTAGAAGTTTTCTTATTAGTGAGGTTAGAATATTAGATTATACATTAGATAACTATCTGAGCAGAAATCATTGGTTGTACAAGAGAAATTGACCAATTCAACTGCTTGAAAACCTTTTAAATTGGTTCAGATTCTTTAAAGGAGAATTAAAATACCCTCCAAACTCACTTTATGATAACTACATGGAGAGGAACATATAAATAAAATAGTAAAGTAAGAAACAAAAACTTGGAAATTATTGACAAGTAGCATAATTCAGTGACATGCTTGAGTTAAACATATGTATTGTTATTAGCAATATTTATTTCATTTCATGTAAACTGTTGCATGAAAAAAGCAAGTGCACTCGGTTAATAAATCAATCCATTCTCTGATAAGCATAACATTGCCTTCTTATCCAAATGGCAGTAGCAGGTGGTTCCATGTTGAAGCCACTTATCCTGTGGGTAAAAAATAACTCATATTGAAGCCACTTGTCCTGTTGGTGAAAAATAACTAAAATTTAAGTCATGATTCTAATAAATCACCGACACTTTCAAAAAGGAGGGGGGGGGGGGGGGGGGGGGGTGGACATTCAAAAGAAAAGTCAACAGAAATTGGATTACCCAAATGACAGCAGCAGGTGGTGCCATGTTGACGCCACTTGTCTGCTGGCTGAAAAGTAAGAAAAATTTAAGACATAATGCTAATAAAATGATGGCACTTCCAAAAGCACAGCAGAATCAAATTGAAAGTATATTCATAGACTTGGCAAATAGTACAGTAACTTGAATCAACAAATAAAGCCAAATACAATATGAATGAAAATTAACGGGTCCCATACCACTTAAAATCTAAAATAATCATATCACCTCTACAATTTTGTTAGATACTCCAATGTCCACAAGTTTACCGAAAATCAGTAACTATCAAGAAATAAGTAAACCATCATGACTTCTACAAAAGAGGAGACTTCTACAAAAGAGGAGAAAGTAAGCAATCACCACCCAAGTAACCACGGAAGAGTGAGAAGCCAAAGAAAGACCATACGCTAGAGTGAGAAAGAACAAGAATAGCCATAGAGTCGGAAAATAAACGCATTGAAGGAAACCACTCCGGTCAATAATCAGCAATAGATCCCCTGCTTCATACAGCATGTCTGCTATGATCTAGGAAAGGGGAAGAGAAAAAATAGAAAATAAAACCTTTAAATTCCACAATGAATAAAATTCCTAAAAAAAAACCCAATTCTCTAGGTTCTCAAATCCCCTGCTATGATCTAGGAAACGGGAAGAGAAAAAATAAAAAATAAAACCTTAAAGTTCCACAATGAATTAAAAAAAAAAAAAAAAAAAACCCCCCAATTCTCTAGATTCTCAAATCCGACCTAGGAAAGGGGAAGGGAAAAACTAAAAAATAAAAACTTTAAATTCCACAATGAATAAAATTCCTACAAAAAAAAAAAAAAAAGCCTCTCTAGATTCTCAAATACTTAGAGCAATTATAGAAACAATCTTCTACACGTATACACAAGAAGCTTCAAATCCAAATAAGTAAATAAGACCCAATGGCGAGCGAGAAGTCAAAGCCACCTCGCCTGTGGCTTGAATGTTAATGATTGTGGTGCTCCTCCACCTAGTTGCCAATGTCTCTGTGCCTTTCCTCACTCATCGGCGTGATGAACCCTGAGAGAGAGAGAGAGAGAGACATTGCAATCCTTCTACGATGGTGGCTGAGATGGGACGCAATGCCTCTCACAACAGTTTGCCCTGAGATTTTCAGATTTAAAAGCTAGGGCTTGCTTCCTTTTTAGTATAATAAGAAAAGGATGGGAAATCATATAACAAAGTGCCTCCAGACAAATTTACCCACTATTTAATCAAAAATAAAAATAAAATAAAAAATAGAGAGCAAGATGGAGAGAATTACTTATCGTTTTACTTGGATCTGGTTGTCAAATGCTTGTTGAAGATGATTATTTTTCTCTCACCATGGAAAAATCGAAGGAAAGATATTAGATAGAAAGAAGTTACAAACTGGAGCCCGGGGATCGAGGCCAAGCAATTTATTTTTTCTTCTCCTTTTATTTCTATCATTTTTTATTTTTTATTTTTTAGACTTTAATTTTCCCACTAATATATGCTTTGCAGTTCCCGCTAATAAGCGTGTGAAAATTTCATGAAAAAAAAGTCTCGCGCCTTTTCCCCGTAACAGAAATTGAAACACCCTATCAAGAGATGCTATGAAAGCCTAGTATTGCTGTTTTCGTACACCAGCATAATATTTTTTGTATTCTATCGAATTTTGGAAAGGAAATGCTCACTCTTAGAAAAGCAATACTAGAACACTACTCTAAAAAACAATACCAATTTCTTTAAACAAGTTTCATCTGAACATAAAGAAATTAAAAAAGAAAGTACTACAATAAAAACAACTATCGACAACGTAATCACATATTTTCAAATTCTATTATACAATTGATCTAAGATTAAAAAATAAAAAACAAAAAAATAAAAATAAAAAAATAAAAACTGCTTATGACACTGATTTGCAAGCATGAATAGTTCAGGTAGTCAAATGAAGGCCCTACGTTTTTTTTTTTTTTGATAAATTTGAAATCATTCAAACACAAACCAGGGCACAAGGCCTACGAAAGAAAGCATAGACACAACAGCCACTAAAAAGAGCTCAAAACACCAGAACAAACCACAACAAACACCAATGACGACAACAAACACACGGCGACAACAACTCAACTAGGGGTGGCAATTCGTGTCACGTGTCGGATTCGTGTTATGTTAGAGCCGTGTCGAATTTTTTCTTCCCCAACCCGAACACGACCCGTGACACGAAAACGACTCAAAACCGCGACACGAACCCGTAACGGGTTGACACGACACGAACAGAACTTGACCCGCGACACGAAATTGACCCGCGACACGAAATTAACCCACGACACGAAATTGACCCGCGACACGAAATTGACACGAATTTGACACGAAATTCAGGTTGGACGCGAAATTGACACGAATTTGACACGAAATTCAGGTTGGACCCGCAATTGACCCGAAATTGACACGAATTTGACACGACATTTGACCCGAAATTGACACAGAAAAATTCGTGTCGTGTTCAGGTTCTACGGGTCCAACCCGAACACGACACGAATTTTTCCGTGTCGATTTTGGGTCACACCCGAAATCGACACGACCACTATTTTTCCTAACCCGAACCCGCGAAATTCGTGTCATTTTCGATTCGTGTCGTCGTGTCGTGACCCGTATTGCCACCCCTAAACTCAACAAACACCGACAGACAACAAAACAAATAAACAAAACATACCTTTGATTTGATTTTATTTATCATAAATTGGTGAAATAAATATATGGGTTAATTTCATTAATAGCACTTGTAGAAATTTTATTATTAAAAAAAATACCACTTTTTTTTCCCTTCATTATTAGCACTCAAAGCCTTTGATATGTGGGGCCCAGCAGCATTTAATGTATGTCAAATTACGGGTTTACCCTCATCTCCCACCAGTCCAAATATCCCTTTCCCCCGCATGTTCCAAAAAATATTTTCAAACCAACATCTACAGTGTTTTAGATAGAGAAACTGAAATCTAGAGAGAGAAAGAGTTGCCACCCACCGGAACCGCTCGGAAACCGTCCGAAACCACCACGAAAGCCCTCTATAAATCGCTTGAAAGTCTGTGAACGTTGGAGAATCTTTTAAAACTACCCATGTCGAAACCCACGAAATTGGCTGAGAAAAAAATTACTCCCGAAAATAGGTCTCTCCGAGTAAAGGCTTCGGCATATAAAAGGCCACCGACCGAGAAAAGTTCTAAAAAACTGGTACCAGAGAGCGAGAGAAGGGTGGCCGAGGAAAGGTTGAAGAGAAAACATGGGGAAATTGAAGTTAAGGAATCAAAGAAGCCGAAAAGTTCCGTAGAAGAGAAGATATCGTATGTTGTCATGGACCTCCGTCGATAATGTACAGTTTGATGATGTGATGTCGACTTTTACCGCTAAAGAAGAGAAACATGTCATTTATATTCTTTATATATATTTATGTAAGTCGTATCATTTACAAGTGTTGGTCATTTACATAATGACCGGGTGGTCATTTTTGTATTTACCATGCCTTTGTTAGATTCAATACTAGTGTCAGTCATTTTCATAATGACCGTGCCTTTGTTAGCTTCAATAATAGTGTCGGTCATTTTCATAATTACCGGGTGGTCATTTTCGTAATGACCGTGCCTTTGTTAGCTTCAATACTAATGTCGGTCATTTTCATAATGACCGTGCCTTTGTTAGCTTCAATACTAGTGTCGGTCATTTTCATAATTACCGGGTGGTCATTTTCATAATGACCATGCCTTTGTTAGTTTCAATACTAATGTCATTATGAAAATGACCACCCGGTCATTATGAAAATGACCGACACTAGTATTGAAGCTAACAAAGGCACGGTCATTACGAAAATGACCACCCGGTCATTATGAAAATGACCGACACTAGTATTGAAGCTAACAAAGGCACCATTACGAAAATGACCACCCGGTAATTATGAAAATGACAAACACTAGTATTGAAGCTAACAAAGGCACGGTCATTATGAAAATGACCGACACTAGTATTGAATCTAACAAAGGCATGGTAAATACAAAAATGACCACCCGGTCATTATGTAAATGACCAACACTTGTAAATGATACGACTTACATAAATATATATAAAGTATATAAATTACATGTTTCTCTTCTTTAGCGGTAAAAGTCGACATCACATCATCAAACTTTACATTATCGGCGGAGGTCCATGACAACATACGATATCTTCTATTCTACAGAACTTTTCGGCCTCTTTGATTCCTTAACTTCAATTTCCCCATGTTTTCTATTCAACCTTTCCTCGGCCACCCTTCTCTCGCTCTCTGGTACCGGTTTTTTAGAACTTTTCTCGGTCAGTGGCATTTTATATGCCGAAGCCTTTACTCGGAGAGACCTATTTTCGGGAGTAATTTTTTTCTCAGCCAATTTCGTGGGTTTCGACGTGGGTAGTTTTAAAAGATTCTCCAACGTTCATAGACTTTCAAGCAGTTTATAGAGGGCTTTCGTGGTGGTTTCGGACGGTTTCCGAGCGATTCCGGTGGGTGGCAACTCTTTCTCTCTCTAGATTTCAGTTTCTCTCTCTAAAATACTGTAGATGTTAGTTTGAAAAAAATTTTAGAGCATGCGAGGGAGAGGGATATTTGAACTGGTGTGAAATGAGGGTAAACCCGTAATTTGACATACATTAAATGCTGTTGGGCCCCACATATTAAAGGCTTTGAGTGCTAATAATGAAGGGAAAAAATAGTGGTATTATTTTTAATAATAAAATTTCTACAAGTGCTATTAATGAAATTAACCCTAAATATATCCGATGAGAGAGAACGTCTGCTGAAAGAGTTTCGAAGAGAGAGACCTTCGGCTAGCTCTGACTTGATAATATTTAATTTTCTGTTTACCTAGTAAATTTGTTTATTTCAGATATTTTAAAACATTGATATTTATTTAATCATTTTTGCAAAATACTATTTACTACAATTTTTGGGAATAGAGAAAATCTGATAAATGTGCCCCTCATTTTGTACAAGCTTAGGAATTTTTCCTTAACTTGAATATGATCAAGATTTTTAATGTTTGATTGGATTTCTTCTTTTTAACTTGCTTTTGAAAGGAAAAAAATAATCCTCAATTAATTATTATCTTCTTATACTCACCCTGACGCCATTAAATATTCTTTAAATTCTTTTTTTTCTCTTCCATTATCTCCATGTCAAGCCACTCTCCCCTGACCTTCTCCCACCGTGCCCCATCTCCGCCGGTCTCTCTCTCCTCTGGATTCTCTCTCTCCGCTGCATGATACGATGACGTAGCGGTCTTTGACTTTGACGTCGCAAATGCAAGATGCTTCTGCATGGAGAGTTGCACATTGAACTAGCGCCCGGGGGTTTCGAGACTTGAGATCTCTTCGTGAGTGTGGTCCTAGTACATACACGATCTTGTGCGAACAAATGCTAAATTTAGAGCATAAATGGAGTAACAAATAAACGTACCAGTGTAAATTTTGACATTTGGATGAAAAAAAATACATTTCAATAGAGTGCTATATTTGATGTCAAATTTTTCTTATGCTAAATTTGGAGATAAAATCCCACTTAGTATAGCCAATGTTAATATTTCGCATTTGATTTCAAAAGATTGATGCATCAAGCTTTTCTTATAATCATTATAGTTTCGTCATTTTAAAATTATTTAAACATTAGGGTTTGTTTGGTGAATGAGTTTGAGTTGAAATTTTTAAGTTTCAGTTGTAAAATTTTTTGAATTTTCAGAAAAGACAAAAAACTTTTTGGGAAAAAGACAAAAAAAAGTTTGAAAATGTTGGTTTGAGCTTGTGAACCAAACAAGCCATAAAACTTTATTTTACGAATTTCAAAATTTAATGATGTCGACAAAAATGTAGATATAACAATCAAAATAAAAATAACATTTTACAAATAAGATTATGCAAATATGAATTTTGTTTCAGGAATTTATTTTGGTTTTAAATCTCTATATATATATTTTTTAATTTAAGCATGAGAAATTCAAATTCTATATCTTATACTAAAATTAGGTGTGAAGTTAGCAATAGACTATAAGTGCAACCACAATCTTGGTTAATTACTTTTTCTTAATGTAAAATAAATATAATATGTACGCATTTAAGTGTTGTTTCATTATTTTCTTATATATGTGGTTCAATCACATAGGACATCTCTTACATATTTTAGTGGCCTCAACGAGTACACCCTTAAAACACATTGAAGATGCATAGATTACCGGGGCAAATATGTACAGTATTTTATACAGTGGTAAAAAATTTATGGACATATGGGGCTAGAACAATGACTACTATTCGGCAATTATGTATTCTTTTGATAGACAATTATGTATTTGGTACATTGTGTTTATTCAAATTTAATTTTGACAACTATTGATAAATGCCACAAAATCATGCGTTAGATTGATTTTTATCACAAAAGAAAAAACTCTTGCAAAAAAATGTTATAGATGAAATTATAAAGATTTATTTATTTTAAAATACCAATTATAATTAATTATTAGTTGGTATCCATGATGTAATCACCTAGGTTACTAGTTGATTGTCAACAACTGGTGGGTTTACAATCCGTAACCACCACTGTTGGTGGGTTATCAGTTAGTTACCAAATGATAATCAATTGGTTCCCGACCGCTGACAGGTTTCCGATCGGTGACCACTGCTGCTGGCTGGTAACTAGTTGGCTACTAAATGGTAACTTGATGGTTACCGACCACCAGCAGGTAACCAGTTGCTCACCGATCGGTGATTGCTTCTGTCGCCGGGTCACCAATTGATTATTAATTAATGTTGATACCCGTTTTTGCGCAATGTCCATTCTTACAAGGCAGGTCCACTTTCCATTGTGGACCCCATCTGTGGACCTAAGCCACACTCGAGAAACCCTAGTGGGCCATGGTTTGGTGGGTCATAGGAAGATAAATATAACCGCTTATTTATTGACCCAAACTAAAATTGGTCCCACTTGGGGGCCCCAAGGATATTTTGGTCATAAATAAGTGGTGGTAGAGAAATTATCACAAAATAGCCTTCTTTACCCTATTACTTAAAAACTCAAAATTATTATATTTTAATGTCCAAATACTGTATGGAGTAAGCCACTAGCCTACCTTTAGTAACCCAATGTGCCTAGCCCATACTTTGTGTCCAAAAGACCCAAAAAGAAGCCCACTACCCCTAGGAAGACTGGGTCCCACAAGTTAAACCAAAGATTTCTTTCAGCCATTGTGTAATCCCCGTGTCCAGAGGAAACTTCAATTGGCCAGAGGAAGATGCTTTTGTCCTCCGGACAGAAGAGCATGCTTCTTCCTCCTGTAGCAGTCCTGAAGGAGCCTTTGGATGCATCCTAGTCCTCCATCTACAAATCGAGTGTTATTATCACCCTCTGGAGGAATCTCAGGCCATTAAAGGGAAACATGAAAAGAAGAGCACTTTCTAGAACCATCTATAATCATGAGGAACTTGTTCTGACTAACTAAAGGAAATAGATGCTCATCTAGTTATACCATTTTAGGTGCCCCTTAGCCAACAAAATAAGATGCCAATCCCATTTCTAACAAAAAATGACATGAATTGTAGCAGCAGCTCCGCTAGAGCATGGGGCACTGTGCTCTGGTGCCTCCTTTCTGAAGATGCCTTTCACCTCTAACCAAGGATTGAAAAATTGACATTTCCACTGATATTTCTCACTGAAATTTCTATATTTTGGAAGTACCGATATGAAAACAAGGATGTCATATCTTTTCCATAGGATATCTAATAAATTTCCATGGAAATTTCCATAAATATTGATTTTTTTTTACGGAAATTTCGATTTCTGTGAAAAGTGTAGTAGTAAATGATAAAATATTGTGAAAATTTCCACTGAAATATCAACCAAATATCCGTAAAACATCAATCATAATATAATTTTTAATCTTTTAACATAATTAAGTTTATGATTTTTTTAAATTCATGCAAAATTTTTTTTATATATGAATAGATAGTAAATAATGAAAAACATGTGGCATGTCCAAAATTAGATAAAATAAATATTCAAATATCATATTATCCTGGTATCGATATTGTTTATACTAATGCAAATACTTTCAAACATTCTAAAAGCTCTTTTGATATTAATGTTTTCTTACTATGTATGAAACAATAAATGTAATTTACCTATATTATGTTGCGTTTCAATGATTTTACTAAATTTGAAAGTGTCAACTTGTCGTTTACTATATTATGCTCCATTCTTACCATGTAAATTTGTTAAATACTTAGTATTTAATTGAGAGTTTCATTTAATTTTTGTATTATTGACTATTTTAGAGTTTCATAACGTTTTATTTAAAATTTTAGTATTGTAAATGAATTTCCATATTTTACATCAATTTCTACCAACATCGATATTTCCGTCGATATTTCCATAAATTTAAGTACCGATATTGTAATACCTGAAAATTTGATGACTCTAGATTTCCTTAAAAACAAGGAAACCTAAGTCTGGATCAAGATTGAAATGAAATAACAGTATAAGTTTGAGTTTTTTTTTAACTAGTAACGAGACTCAACAATAGACTACTTAGCCAAGCATAAGGCGTTTTAAAGAAAACGGCATGACAAAATTTCATGATTTCATGTTGGTCAAAGTTTAAGCAAGAAAGTCAAAATTGACCAAAAAGTCAATGGGTTGACTAAGAACAGTCAAAGGTATGACTGTACAGTAATAGGAAAAGCAGTATTGGAAATATACTGTGAAATTTGTCTTTTTGGACAAGATAGCTAGAATACGCTATGAGACCACCCTATAAAAATCAAGCACGCTAAGTTGGATATCAAAGTCCTAATGACTTTCAGAAATAAGAAGAAAATTTTTACAGTCCATTTTTACGCAGATAAATTTTGGACTGCAGTCAAGTATAACAGTACTAAATTATACTGTGTATTAGTAAACACAGTATTAGAAATATCTGTGTTAGCAAGAAAATAGACTGCATTTTAAGAAAAAGCCAAACGAGGCCTTAAGATGACATCACCTCACTCTAAGTTTATGACATCATTTCTTGATTAAAGAAAATTGGAAAGTATTTGATGGCTCTAGAACCTCCCAAAGGCCGACCACTTGGAGGGTAAAAATGTAAAAATTTTGCCTATTGGGCAAAAGTATAATTTTTAGAAAATAGTGATGTAAGCAAGTGATGTCATCAAGATGATGTCATCATGATGAGGTAAGCAAGGAAACTTGGCCTCCAATGAATGAACAAGGGCCGGCCACCTAGAGGGGTAAAAATGCAAATATTTTGTCTTTTGGGGCAAAAATGCAATTTTTGAAAATATGATGATGTAAGCATGAGGTAAGCACATGATGTCATCAAGATGATGTCATCATGATGAGGTAAGCAAAACTTGGGCTCCAAGGGTGAAATGGCCGGCCAACACTTGTAGGGGTCAAAGTGCAAATATTTTTGCTTCAAGGACTAAAGTGCAATTTTGGAAAAGTAATTAAATCCAAATTCAAGGACTTTTTAGCAATTTTGAAAAGTTCAAAATCCCTATAAATAGCAGCAAGGGGGGCTGATTTTTGAGGGAGAAAAATAACAAAATCTAGCCAAACTCTTGCAAAATCTTTCCTCACCCTTTTTGACCAAAACCGAACCTAGGGGGGGGGAGAGAAAAAAAAATGGGTGGCCGGATTTCTTGGGTGGCCAGATCTGGGGGTGATGGCCGGACCTTGAGAGGGCTCAATTTAATTGGCCAAAATTTTGAAATCCCATTTGGAGGGGAGGCCGGTTTTGTGGAGCCAAGAAGAAAGTTTGATCCAAGCTTGCAAACCTATGGAAAGGTTAAGGTAAAACCTCTAGCCTCGAAGTTTTTCATTTAAGTTTGGAACAAGATATTTATGTGGTTGTTTTTCATGGGAATGGCCGAAAATTTGAAACCCAATGGAGGGGAGAATCGGCTGCAATGGCAGCCAAGGGGGAGTGAGGAAAAAGTTGGAATCCAAGCTTGTGAACCAACATCCAAGCTCTAGAGGTAAACCCTAGGCCCTAAACCTTTTTAATTTGAGCTTAAATTTGGGAAATTTAAGTGTATTTCCATGTTTGGGATGTAAGAGCATAAGCTCATTTTCTTATGCCATGCAATAAGTTTTGTGCTTGATTATGTGCTTGATTAGGGTGCTAAGGTCTCAATTATGGTTATGGTGCATGAGTTGCTAATTATGCTTGCATGATTACTAGGGTTTCATGCATGCACATAAGGTGTTTGATATATGTCCCCAATCTGCCCTAATGTTGGTGAATGATAATTTTGTGCTAGGTTGCTAGAATTTAATTAGTATGCTTGCTAGGTTTTGTGCAACCGAAATCATGCAACTTAGTTGATCCAATATCAATTAGGTTTGCATGGTGATGTTGGAAATTGTGATTAAAGAAAATTTACGCTAGAAAACCGCTGCATGTGTGTATTAGAGCTCCCGCGGTGGCTGGTTGAGCTAGGTTCCACGTCTAGGACGTAAAACGAACTCTAAACCGAAAAACTGCCAGGTTCGGGTGGATCCTGACCAGTTTTACGGAAAGCCGATTTTGAGGCCTTTAGAGGCCGAATTTAGAAAAACTGAAAACATCAAAGTTTCTCAGAACAGTTTTTCCTAGGGGAACCCGCGGACATATTTGCAAATTGAGGCTCCAATGGCCTCCGTTTTTACGAAAATCCGAGGCTGATCTGCCTAGACCTAGTCTACACGTCCAGTAAGTTTCAAATTAAAACTGACAAGAATCCAAGCAGAATTGGGTTTTTCTCAAAACATGAAAGTTTTAGGATTTTTCGAGATCTAAAACTTTTATGTAGACAACTTTTTCAAATTCAATTCAGATCTTTAAACTGACACAGTTTTATAAAGACTGTGCAGGGAACAAGAGATTCCTGCACAGGATTTTCTAAAAACAGTTTGGAAAAAAAATTATATCTTTCTCCAAAACCACTGTTTTGATTATGGAAACTGTTCCAAATGTAGCTTCCAGCCCCAAATGATTTTTACAAAGACCTATTTCCAGAATATGAATTTTTGTGAGTTAAGTAAAAGATTTTTGAAGTTAATTTACCCAAGTTTCCAAAGAAATGGAAACTAGATTTTTAAACTAAAGTTTAGTAAGTAAAGCGATTACGCATGGTAACCGGGAAGGATACCCGAGTTACTGGGTCAAGCCCAAGACCCAAAGGTTGACCCAAAGAGGGTTGACCATAATTGACCGTAATTGACTTTGGTTGACCAAGAGTTTGACTACAATTAACCTTAAGGGTTGGTCAAGATAACCCTAAAGGATACCAAGATTAATAAATTGGGCTAAGATATAAGTTTAATTAAGGTAACCCAATAATTATGGACAAGAATAAAGCCCAAGGTTAGGAAGGTAACCTAACCCTAATGGTATGTATAAAGGTTTAGCACATGAGGGTATCCAACGTAACCTCTTAAAGATTAATCCATATTGGGTTGTTTTTAAAATAATAGGGTTACTATTTGTAACCCAGTAAGACATCTAGTATCGGGGACATACAACTAGGATTATGTAGGCATGTTGGTTAGATCACCAACATTCCACAATATTAATTAGAACCTCACCTATGTCATTCAACAAGCAGGAGGGAACCTGTAGCTGTACTCAGAAAAAGAGCAGCACTACGCAGGACATAGCAAGAGAAGTAAGTACAACTCCGCCTACAGCATAGGCCCTTTGTTGTTACTTGCCTAATATGTTATAGGTTATGGTTTGGTATGTTATGTTATGGTAAGTTATATGTTATGTTATGTTATGATATGTTATGGCATGTTATGGTATGGTATGGCATGGTATATTATGAATGAGGTTATGTTATGTTATATGTTTTAATATTGTGACATCATGAGGCATGATCACTAATAATGAATCACATGGTAAGAACAAGACAAGTAAGATGTTGTGTCGTACCGACTTGCCACGAGCGCGGGTTTAGATGGTATAGTTCATGGTTTGAGTTGGATTGGATTGGCTACCTTAACTACTCCATGTTAAACTCTGTGTTTCATGGTTTGAGTTAGAACGGACTGCCGCCTTCGACCATTCCTTGGCTATGTACCACGGTACAAGCACACATGATAAGTAAAGGAATAGAACCAGGTTAGATTATGAAACCCTATATGGTTCATAAGAGATCATAATTGGTTCATGCATTATGACATGTTTTGTGTCGCGGATGTGATAGTTGTACTTGCTGAGCGAAAGCTCACGTCTTACGTCTATGCTGTAGGTAAGCAACCTGCCAGCAATTTCTGATGCAATACTGTGGAAGGCTGGTGCTGCGGACTGTGAAATGTGGGATGGACACCGCCACGTGTTTTGAAAAATATACTCTATAAAATATGTTGTAATGAAAAAGGGTTTTCATGATGTTTTAAGTATGAATGTCAAAGTTTTTGTATGTATGGCAAGCAAGTTGCCTCATGTTGTACCAATCCGCGCTAGGTCGGGTTTGGTCCACTATCCAAGTATGATAGCTTTCGTATGAGATGAGAAAGCTTGGTACTCAAGTAAGTACCTATAAGTAAGTATGAGTATGAAGTTTCAAGCTGGAAGTTTTAAAATAAAGTTTAAAAGAAAAAAAAATTTCTCAAATTTTCCGCAAGTTTAGGTTAAGTAAGTAAGGTGACGGCCGGCAGGGGAAGTTGGGGCGTTACAGATATTTCCACAAATATTGATATTTTCATCCTTGCCTCTGACTTGTCTTTTCTCCAGATGCCATTTCTTTCCAGCTGAAACACCCAAAGCACCTCACCCTCTATAAATACCCCCCCTATTTTCCACTCCAAAGCAATAACCTTCCTCCTCCTTACCAAAACTTTGCCAAAATCATCTTAGAAACCCATAAATTCATCCTAGAATCATCGTCTTAATCATACTTATTCCATACACCTCCATTAGAACCAGCTAGAGCAAATTTTGGATTGTGGCTAGTACGTATTTTGGGTTACAGCTAGAGCACTTTCTGTGCTCCGGCCAAGGACAACTACTTAGCCTTTTCCCTATCTCCTCCACTATTATCTTCTCCTCTCACCATTCACGACAACTTGTGGTTACTTTTATTGTGATTTTCCTTCATTTTTACAGGTTCAAGAAGGCACCTTTTGGTGGTCTACACAAGTGAGGGGGTCTCTACGAATCACTTTCCTTCGGATCTCTTTGCATCTAGCCGGCCCCATCTTCACCTTATGTCCAGCAACGCCACTAGACACGTCATCGCCACCATTGACTACTAGGAGAACATCACGTCTCCTACCCAAGCCATGTCGTACCATCAGATCTACCGGGTTCTAACAATTGATAACTAGTTGGTTACCAGCTGGTTACTAATTGGTTACCGACCAATATCCACTTAGTTACCAACCAAAAAGTTCCAATTCCACCGGATGTTTTGGATTCCGTCATTGAAATATTAAAAAAAAAAAAAAAAACACACACACACACACACAAGATTTTATCACTTTAACACTTAAAAAAAAATCAATCAAAAACCATCAAAATTTCACCAAAATCATAAAAAATCCAGAATTCACAAATGCACAAGAAACGTTCTACCAAATATATCAAAAAATTTGAAACACATCACAATAGCACTAAATTTCACTACAACACTATAAAAATCAATCAAAAACTATCAAAGTTTCACCCCCAAAAAAAAAAAAAAAACAAACCAAATTAACAAATCCACAAGAAATGTTCCACCAAATACATCACACTATTTGAAACACAACAGAATATCTAGAATTCACTGGTTGCTTCAATGTTGGCGTCGAAAAGAAATATCTTCATTGCAGGTGATCTGTTTCGAATAGACTGTGGTGGTATAAAAGGAGAACACATTTCCAAGGGCTATACAAAGCAGAAGCCATCTAACTGTGGCAACGGTGACCAGTTCAAATTTACAGCTACTGAAAAAATGGATGAATGTGATATTCTGGGTAACCTGACCCTCGGTCTTCACAACTGCGAAGAGATGTGCAGGATCAACTGCTCTTGCAACGCTTATGCGTCCGTAGGATCTGACAAAACAGGCTGTAAATTTTCTTATGGCCAAATTATGTCTAATGATCCAATAAATAGTGGGGAGGCAGAAACATTTTACATGAGGAACCAAACTAGCAGCAGGATTGGAAGAAATGCTACAAACGGAGGTAAAAATCATACAATTCACTGGAAACTATTTTCAATAAAATGTTACATTTAGCTATTATCACAACAGCAAAATAATCCTATATATGTGCAATGTTTATTATTTATTGTTTATTTGGAGCAA
Source organism: Ficus erecta (assembly GCA_008635985.1). Taxonomy (NCBI): domain Eukaryota; kingdom Viridiplantae; phylum Streptophyta; class Magnoliopsida; order Rosales; family Moraceae; genus Ficus; species Ficus erecta. Next base: position 444,115 of record BKCH01000143.1, on the reverse strand, counting down.
GTTTCATGAGAAAACAAGCCCGATTGTGACATATATCTTATCAAATACTGTAAATGTGAACTTCAGTTAATAAAAATGTAAATTCATGTAGAAGAAAATATAAAACAAGTGGAATTCATATTCACTTTTAGCTACATTGTTTTCTACATGAATTCACATTTATTGTAATTGAAGTTCACATTTACAATAACTAAAGTTAACATTACCGGATACCATACGGTACCAAATATGAGACTTAGTGTGTGTATATATATATATGTATATCTGTTTTTCCCTCTAGCATTACATAGGTGCTTCTCCTATGGACATCGTGAGTCACGCTGGTGGAAGCGAGACCGTCCCCCATGTCTTGACTGCAGTAGTGCCGAAGATACCTCTACAATCACGCTAATCTAACAACCACCCAATCACTAGAGAATGCCGGCAAAGCCGATGCATAAATCTCTCGCCTTCCCAAGCTTCACTCATTCCCGATCAACTGGGACATGAGATCACGATTCACTTGCCATCGATCTCTTCTCGGTCACGAACTCATGAGTTGCTAACGAAGATGACATCTTCCGGGGACGAAGCTCAGGGAGCAGACTCACGACAATGTTGGTGACGATGACAACAATTGCAACCCGATGATGCCGATGACTGCGAGGCGACAATGATCCAATGGAGATGACGACGACGATGGTGACAGCCATCCGGAAACACCTACCAGTACGGAGCCAAGATTTATTTGTAGGGGGTGCCAAAAAAAAAATTTCGGTCAAGCCACTAGGTCCACTAATGCTTATGTTTTTAATAAAACTATTTTATTTCTTAAAATCCAAATTGTTTGCCCAATTAAATATGAGGGGTAATATTGATAAATAACCCTACATAATAAATGTTTCCTAATATAAACATAGTAAATATATCCTTTTATAGATACTTTTTATATAACATCACATTTAACCCTCTCATACACCCACTTTATTTTAAATTTAAATTATTTTGTTAAAAATAAATTAACAAATCTAAATAAGGAAAAAAAATGTATATTTTCATTCTCAAAAAGAAAACATAAAATATCTTTAAAAATAGGAGAGGAAATAGTAAAGAAGAAAAACTTAATGTCTAAATCAAAAATCAAAGAATGTCATATTGCATTTGAAAAAATACATAAATACAGGATTATGTAAACGAACATAGAAAGAGAAAATAAATAAAAAGAATAATCATATAAAAAACCATAGAGAATCATTTTCAAATACTAAAATAAAAGGAAAAAAAAACACATAATACTAATGAATTAAAGAGTTAAAAATACATATTTCAATAGTCATTGGCTCTTCAAAGACATTTTTTTTTTTTTAAAAAAAACTTTTTTATTTCACTTGAACCCTCCATTAAAATTTTTCATGAAGTTATAAAATTTCTTAAGAAAATAAATTGATGAAGAATAATTTAGAGTTTAGAATAATTTAGAACAATTTCGTAGGATTTTTTTAAGTATTATTTCCATTTATGGTTAATGTGGTGTATTTTTTTTTTTATTTTATAAAAAAATATATTTTCATTTATAGGCATGTGGGAGTATGAGCATTCTTAATGGTGTTAAGGTAATTTTCTTGTCTGGTAAAAATACATTAAAAATATTTATTGAATTTGCGTGGATATTTATCAATATTATGGGTGCAAATAAAATCTTCCTAAAATATTTAAGGGGATTCTAAGACTAATTTATACACATATTATATTAAATAAATAAATTAAAAAAGAAAAATAAAAGCTAGGAAAACCCCACTGAATAGGAATTTGTTATTGGGTTGTAATAAGTTTTCTATTTTGGTTCTTTCAATTTTTTATGTTGAATGGCTCTAGATCTAAGGGGTGATTATGTGTATGTTGATTTATGGTTATGGGTTGTAACGACCTGGCTACGTAGGCCGTTACCATACTTACTTTACTTAAATACTTATCTTTCAAAAGTACCGAAATTTTTTTTTTAAAACTTAACCTTAAAACCTTATACTTATATATAAACATATAAGTATATACTTAATTTATTATTATGTTTCAAACCATCTCAACTTATCTTACAAATAGTACTGATTATTAGACATCAATATCCTCAAACCAACATATTATAATACAATAAGTTTTCAAAACGCGTGGCGGTGTCCAAGCCAAATTTCACAATCTGCATTGCCATTTCCACAGTCTTGTATCACATATTACTGGTAGGTGGCTTACCTACAGCATAAACGTAAGTTTTGAGCTTTCGCTCAGCAAGTACAACTTGTCATTCCACAAAACAATCTCGATAAAGAAATGCATGAACCAATTATGCTTTCTTATCAATTCAATTATGCCTTCTTATGTTAGCATATTTTTGGGCCCCTTACATAACATGAGTGTACGTACCATGGCGCGTAGCCATGGAGTGGTTGGGGCGGCCAGTCCAATCCAACTCAAACCATGGACCAAACCCGCCCTTGTGGCAGGTCGGTACAACACAAGGCAACTTGCTTGCCATCATACTTGAAAACTTGCTTTAAAATATTAAAACATACTTGAAAAATCATTTCATACTTGAAAAAAGACCTTTTCATACTTGAAAACCCTTTCGTACTTAAAAACTTGAATCTTTATTGTTTCAAACTTGAAACCTTGGTCTTTGTTCTTGTCATATCATTTATTATTGGTGAGCATGCTATCATGATGCCACAATCATAAAACATAGAACATAAAACATATGTATCACATACATTAATGCATGAGTTTTGAAAAACATGCAAAGCGATAAAACAATTTGCCTTTGCTGTAGGCGGAGTTGTACTTACAAGTCGTCATACGCTCTTGGTCTATCGTCCAAACATGGCATGACAACAGGTTACACTCTTGTTTTCAAACCAGGCGTAAGAATACTTCTTACCAGATTCCTCAACAAATCTTAACAACACATCGATTAATTAGTCGGTCTCCAACCCGAATACCATTCGTCATAAAACTGTTACCATTTAAGAAACCTTGGGCCTTCTCTCTTTTTCTTAAAAAGTATCTTGTTTTCATAATTTCAAGTATTATCTTGTTTTAATACTTGAAATTACCTTTTAAAACCACTTGTAAAATTTTAAAACCCTTTTAAAACTGTGATTTCTTTGTAATCGGAATTAAAAAAATCATAAAACTTTGAAAATTGCTTTTGAAAATAGCCTTGTAGTTTGACTGAAGGTACATGTTTAGGAATTTCCTGTATCATACATAGTTTTAAAAATCCTGTGCAGGAATTTCCTGTACCCTGCACAGTTTTGAAAATCCAGTTTTATCTTTAAATTGGTTTAGAATTTGAAAAAATTCTCTGCATAAAAGTTGTATATCTCATCGAAACCTACAACTTTTGTTTTTTGTCAAAAACCTGAATCTATCTTTAACTTGCTTGTTTCTCCTTTTGAAAATTTCTGGTTGTATACTGTCTGTACAGGCCAGTCTCTGATTTTGATAAAAATAGAGGCCTTTGGAGCCTTCTTTTTAAAAACCGTCCTCATTGCCTCCTAGGATTTTCAATTTTCTACAACTTTTCAGTTTTGACTTTTTCCAAATTCGGCCTCTAAGGGGCTCAAAATTCAGTTTTCATAAAACTGTCAAGTTTAATCTGAAAATTGACAGTTTTGATATTCGTTGGTTTTTATTTAAAAATCCGTGCACACTGCCACAAATGGATAAAGCCATGAGCCTACATCAACATGCACTGCGTTGGATTCATTCTTAACATTCCATAACTCACTTGTTCATCTTTATGAAAAATACAACATTTGATAACTTTCTAGTTTACCTTGTGTTTTTAGGTTAAATTCCATAACCATCATACTTAGATCATTCACATAACCATCATTCACAAACCATCCATATTCAAGCATGTGAAAACAAATTCACAAACACTTGGTAAGCAATCATAACCATAAACTCATTCTAGAGCATATAACCATATTAATGCTTAGGGCTATCAACCAAATCACCTAAGCATAGATCTAGGCCATACCAAGCACATAAAACCATAACATAGGGCAACATAAAAATTATGAGCTTATGCTCTTACAACCCAAGCTTGAAATGCACATAAATCCTTAATCAAATTTAATGAAATATTTCGAGGGTTAAGAGAAATACCTCTAAGTTGGAATGATTGATCTAGACTTTGGGTTGAGAAAAATTTTTCCTTCTCACTCCACCAACACCAACCGGCCACTCTTGCTCTCTCACTTTTTTTTTTCTTTCGGTTCCTAAGGGCTAGAGGAGAAGTTAGAAAAGAACTAGAAATTTTGAGGTTCAACTAAATGGTTCACATGCAACCCTACATCACCTATTTATAGGTGAAAATTCTTGAATTTTCAATAATTATTTTTATTCTTAAAATTACATATTTGTCCCTAAAAACAAAATATTTGCTCACAAACCCCCTTAGGTGGCCGGCCATGAGGAGCCATTTTAGGCCAAAAAAAATTTTCATAATCATCCACTTAATTCTTTCCATAATTTTCCAAAAATCCCAAAATTCACATATTTATCCATGATGAGGTGTCCTCCAATTAGGGGTCCGTTTGGCATTTCCTTTTATTATACAGTCCATTTTCTTAATAATGCAGATATTACAAATACTGTTTTCAACTATTAACAGTACTGCAATACTGAACTGCAGTCCGGAATTCATCTGCACTTAATTGGACCGCGTATAAGTTTTTCTCAGGTCTTGAAGCTACTAAGTCCTCATTGCTCCAAATATTATTCCTGATAATTCTAGAGGGGTCCCATACCTTATTATTAACTTTGCATCCGTAATGACGGTCGGTCACAGTATAATTTCAATACTGCTTATTATACTGCAGTATCGTCTTATACAGATCATGAGTTATTCTGGTCATATTTAAGCCAGAATAAAAACATAAATCATAATTCTGCCTTTTTACCAAAAGGCCTCATTCTTGACGTAATAAACTTATTATTGAGTCTCATAGCTAATTAAACGAGAACTCAAACATATACTGATAAATAAGAACATGCATTTATATTAACATACATAATATAGACTTGGATTTCCTTTGCTTTCAAGGAAATCATGAATCTATAAAAATTTTGGTTATTACATGTGTTTTGCTCTAGGACATGGTTCAAAGTTGTTTTGGCTAATCAACGATTTTTAAAACTGCCATTTAAATCAGTCACCGAAATCAAACTAAACGACATTGTAAATGGCCTTTTTAGACTTGGCAATCTTCAGAGAACTTTTAGATCTACTCGAGATCTAAAAGTCTCGTGAGACGATGTTGTCTAAAAACGCCTCTAAGACCATGTTTCAGGCCTATGTGTAAAACTGGGCAGAAGCAGTTTTAATACTGCCCAGCCACGGATTTTCATTAAAATGAGTACCTTTGAGGCCGAACTAGGTTCTCATCAAATGTAAAAGTTTTGGATCTCATCAAAACCTAAAAGTTTCGTGAAGATGACTTTGTCTACAAATGGCCGTAAGATGCAGTTTCATGGCCGATAAATGGACCAAAAACCTGTTGGATTTTGGCATGATGCCAAACATGAAAGATGTAGATCTCCTCGATATGTAAAATTTTATTAACAATGAAATGGCAAATAACGAACCTACGATATAGTTTTACATGAGTTTCGGAAAGTGCTCCAAGGAGTGATACTCACTGCAACTATTACATATACGCCTCACATTTTTTAGAGCTATTAAAAATGACAATGTTAGAGATTAGACACAGTTTTTAAATTAAAAATATAAAATTTTTAGATATTTAAAAGATCTACAAGTTTTGTGAAGAAAGTTTTCACAAAAATATCTCTAACACAAGTTGGTTTAAAGTAAGATTTTAAAACGACCGAAACACTTTTGCAACTAAGAAAATCATTTTCATATGTAACACAACATTTGTAGAATACTCAAATTTGCATTAGTTGGCAGAAAGAAGTTTCTCAATTAATGATGTTTTTATTAAAATAATTTTGTTACGAAAATCTTTTAAAATGGGTTTTAAATTGTAATTTTTCCTACATAAGTTAAGATTTAGCCTTTGGGCCACTAAAACAATACAATCCTCGTTATGGGATGTATCAACCAGTTTTAAACAAAAATGATTTCTAGAAATTTATAATACAATAAATGAAGATTTTTCTTCGGTAGAAGAATTTATCTGTCGGTAAATTGAACTTAGGGCTACATACCAGCTCTCAATTCTTTAGAAGGGTTGTAGAACATGTAGTAAAAGATTTTCAAGTAGTTTAGTAATCCTTTGATGTAATGGGCCTATAGGCCCAATGACACTAGATTTTTGATAATCTAGTGCTAAACCAATCAAGTAAAATAAATTGAGATATAGCTAATTAAATTTCTATAGTAGAAATCTAATTAGTTAAACTAAACACTTATTTACGATATGGGCGATCAAATAAGATGTGGACCTGTTAAAACACTAAGTGTACAAGACGAGCAAAATATTGTAGAGAAAATCAGGTAAGTACAAACCTCGCCTACAGTATGAAAACTACAGTTTTCTATCTTATATGTTTTTTTATGAAATGTACTCAATGATTAATGTGATGTATGTTTGAACAGTTTTATAAGATGCTAGTTTTGAATGGTTTTATTCAATACAAGTTTTGAACTGTTTTAAAAATGATATGTTTAAAGAAATGCAAGTCTTTAAGCCGTGTTTTAAATACATGCTTTTATGATATGTTTTAAAAACACATGTTTTATGAAGATATGTTCTATGATGATATGTCCAGGTTATATGTTTAAGATTTATGCTGAAGAATGACATATTGCATACTTCCATGCTTGATGCCATGACTAACATGTTTTAAAGCTATCATAATACATGTCTCAGTTTTATTGCTTTGAGGTTTTATATTTAAGTGTATGACACACTGTATACTCAACATAATATAATTAACAAGACTAAGACAAGACAAATTAAGGGTGTGTACCAACCTTCCACAAGGGGAGGATCAATTCAGTTAATTTCAGTTGGTCTAGAACAAGTCCAATCTATGATCACGGTGCTGGTGGGGACCTTGCAAACCCTCATAACCTGATGAATGCGCACATTCGGTACATACACCAAGGCCCACAGATAAGACAAGATAAGACAATCCATAATCAATAATAATGAATAATTCAGAATCAAGCATAAATGAATCATGCATGTTTTGTGAAATATTTTAATTATTTTGTGAGGATATGTCTGTACTTGCTACGTGAAGGCTCATCAGAAAATGTTCATACTGTAGGTAAGAAACCTGCAAGGTAACATATGAACTAAGTGGGTTGCAAAGCGGATGTGAAAGACGGGATGTGATACCACTTCACATAATTTTCACAAATATTTTTGAGTATTTTTGAGTCTCCTAAATAGCATTTGCTCCTCTGAATCCAACAACATGGAAGCCATTCTGGATGTCGTAATGGAAAGGTGTGTCGTGAATTTTAGCGAGCGTACTGCATCAGTACCACCAGGGAGCATATTCGAAGATCTCTTGTACCCACACACACACACACATATATATATTGAGAGAGAGGGGCCAATTTGATAATGTTTTTTGAATCTCAAAAAGTCATTTACACACTGTGTTTAGTAAAATTGCACAAAAGTCATTTGCACAAACACCAATGCATCTTAATAGTTATTTGGAGAAACTTGAATTTCTAACTTTTTTTTTAGCTTCTACTACTATTTTTGCTAGAAGAAAAGTAGAAATTATGACAAAAGCACAACAACCTCAAACTAACCTTGAGAGAGAGAGAGATTAAGGCCCAAAAACTAGTGGTATTGTGATCTGTCAAATGCTTCCACATTTATATTGCGTTTGGTTTGGTCGGTTTGAGTTGAAATATTTGGATTCAAGTTGTTTAACTTTTCAAAAACTAATTAAAAATGTTGTTGACTTTTCAAAACAAGATAAAAATGTGTTAAAATTTTGTTGTTTGTATTGGTGAACTAAACGGGACTTAGCTAAAATAAGAAACTAACCCCCGCTCTACTATCGCCCGGACGAGTACTTCCATGTGGAGGCCCTACCATGGTATTACCATCATGGTCCACATAAGTTGCTTGAAAGAACGAGATGCCATCACCCTCCACCTTACCATATGAAAGCGTGATTTGTTTAGCTCCACAGAAGAACCCATCGTCCCATTGTTCTACCGGCTGCAAAATATTTTCGAAGGGACAATAAATCTTAAAATATAAAAATTCATGCAAATAAAAGTTTGCAGATCCATTTTGGTAAATTTTCTTGAAATTTCTTCGGAAGGTTTAACGTATGTACATAACAAAGGTTCTAAAAATTCATACACATTTAAAGTTTGTTTTTTGTTTTTTGTTTTTTTTGTTTTTATTAAAAGTTTAACTGAATTAGCTTACGGTTTGAAAATCGACAATGGTATGGAATCATTTTGCACTCTAATTATTCTAACATGAAAATCTCAAAATAGTTTTTCAAATGACTGATTATTTGTAATGGAAAACTAACAACCGCGTCACCAATTAACTTGTTGGTTTTGAATTTCGAACTAATTGATAGAGAAACAAATGGAAAATTATTGAACTGATAAAAAAAGGAGAAGAAGGTTCTAGTGAACCTTGAACCTTCTAGACTATATATATATGTGGGTGTGGTTTTAATGGTTACTCTATTATTTACCCTTCGGTGGGTATCATTTTCAATTGTGTGAAACATATAAGACGGTTCTAATAAATTGCATAGTTGGCAATAAAATTAATGGCAATTAATGAACATTAAACTTAGAGAATTCATTAAATTCAATTTCGAATGGGCAACTTGTTCTTAACCTGTTGACTTGGCTTTTATAATTTTTTTTATTTAAATAAAATCTAAACTAAATATCAATCCCTTTATGAATCTCGTTCTTAAAAAAAATTAAAAAAATAAAAAAAAATAAAAAAACTGATAATAAAAATAACTCAATTTCTGAGACACGCTATTATATGCAGAAAAAAAGAATATCAAAATAAATTACTAATTAGATTTCTGTGTACATAAGAACACTATGTTTTATGCATTGGAAGAATAAAAAAAATGATTACTAAGTTTCTATTAATGAAAATAAAAAAAATAAAAAAAAAATAAAAAAACCCGAAAGAGAGAAAGAAACGAATAAGCATAAGTTAATAAAATGTCAAGCAGAAAAAAAGACAAAAAAACAAAATAGCCACAGCTACATAGCGGGCCCGTCAGGTAAAAACCTAAAGAATAAACTTTTGAGTTGATCAGGTAAAAATTTTCTTGAGAGATAATTTGGTGCATTATTTCTTTTCTAAAATTAAATTATAATATTTCAAAAAAAAAATGATAATGCTTTTTTCGCTAGCAAGTTTCTAGTGTTAGAATTGCTACGTAAAAGCTTAGAGTAGATGAAGGTTTTTCATTGTAAAATAAGAAAAGAAAGAAAAAGAAAAAATAAAAAGGTAATAGTTTGGCGGAAGCACTAAATTAACAGTGTATGTAATGCCATGCCAGTTAATTAAATTTTTGAAACAAATTTGTAAAAATAAAAAATAAAAAAGTTGCAACCAAATTAAAAAAAAAAAAAAAAAAAAACGGGCCATTAAATTTAAAAACGAAAATAATTCCCTTCCATGAGTCTAAAATTTGATTCTTGAAATTCAACATTTATTTTAAAAGAATCCTTTTTAATTAATATTTAAGGTGAACTATTTGTTCAACCTGCTTTAACAAATCATCTAATATACTACATCATCAAGAGGAATTAAGATTTGTACTTCTCTTTATAACTTTGTCTGTAACCATCTGTTACAACAAAAGAGTAACAATTAAAAACTCTTTCACACACACACACACACATATATATATATATATATATATATATATGCACACTTGCTTCCATTCTTTTCTCCCCGATGAAACGAAGAGTTGGTGTTTTCCGATATGAAGAAGTGTGTAGGTTTCCGATACGAAGAGATGGTGTTTATGGATTAGGTTGATAGGTGGGCCGGTTGAGAATTAAATGCTGAGTATACCTAAAACTTTTCAAGCCTAAGGTGTTGGAAATGTTTGATTGTTTGTATCTAGACTTGAAAATGGGCAAAGTCCATTACAATATGTTTTGGACCACTTGGTGTGTTTGATGTTTACCTATCTTCATCCGTATTTTAATTTGAGAATTTGTTATGGTCTTTTTTTTCTTCCTGTTATTTTCATTAGATTGAGTGCTGTAGTTTTTTCACATTTTGTTAGACGTTACTTGATTTTATTACTCCGAGTGTGTGGTTTATTTTTTTTTATTTTTTATTTTTTATTTTTTGCCATTTGAATTGTTTTAATATAACTTTGTGTCTCTTTTTTTTTCATAGAACCAAAAAAAAAAAAGTAAGTGTTTATATATATATATATATATATATATATATATATCAATGTACAATGAGAGTGATGGGTTCAGTCGTGGAGATGTCGGCAATCATACGTAATTAATGTTATGTGGAATGTAGGTAGATTAGCAAACCTTGAGAAACACGTATTGTTTAATATATTATTATTGGTAAGAAAAACCACGAGAAACACGCGGTGGCGGGATTGAACGAGGCCAGCCCCAACTCAAACTTTTTTATCTTTAATTTCTACCCTAAAAATTTTATATTTTTTCTACTTTACCTCCATTAAAAATTTAGAGTTTCACATAACTCCCAAAAAAATTAATTCTATCCTAAAAATTTTATGGTTTTTCTACTTTGCCCCATTAAAAATAAAAATTCTCACATAACCACATTAAAATTTTACCTTTTACTTTTTACACTTTGATTTACGTTCTCATAGAAATATATATCTAGCCCTGCCACTGGAACAAGCACAAAATACTTCATTTAGGAAGATATCAATTATTTTAATATGTCTTTTTACCTTCCCCTCTCTTTCTCCCTCCTCGCTCAAGCAATTCCGCTTTTTGATCTTTCCTATCGTTTTCTCTCTAGTAGAGGTCGCTATCTCGAAGACAACAAAGAACAATGGCCACAATGAAGCCAGATCTGGCCGGAGCTAACTCTCTTCGCGATCCCAACGACCACTCTCTGTGTTCTCTGTCGGGATTGACAATGTGGCGCTGAAGTCGAGAAGACCTCGCTACGATATCCATGGTGTTGGATGTCAATATATATATATATATTATGATATAATATAAAAATATTATATTTAAATATTTTGGTGACAGGATTCCGGTCATCTATGTTAAAAACAAGAAAATATTCAAGTAGAATATTCAAAATATTCTACTAGAATATTTCAATAACTGGCGTCAAGGACCGGAATCAGAGATATCTAGTCATTCATTTAAAAACAAATAATTTTCATATAGAATATCCAAAATCTTTCATTAGAATATTCCGATGCGGCGCCGCTGATTAGAGTCAGAGATGTCTGGCCATTTACGTTGAAAACAAAAAATATATTTCTCGTAAAATATCCAAAATATTCTATTAGAATATTTCGGTAACGAGCACCATCAACCAGAGTCGAAGACATCTGTCCATCTATGTTAAAAAAAAAATATTCTAATAGAATATAAAAAATATTCTACTTGAATATTCCGTAACTGGCGCCGGAGATTGAAACCGGAAACGTTTGTTCATTCATACTGAACAAAAAAAAACCAAAAAAAAAAAAAAACAAATCTTGTAGAATATCCAAAATTAGAATATTTTCGTGACTGGTGTCGATGACCAACACTATCGGTTTTGATGATATCTGATTGAATGTATGTAGTATCTTGTATGTATATATATATATATATATATATATAATGAAAATGAGCAATTTGGGTAAAGCATATTATGTTGACATTTGACTATAGTGATAAAAAAAAGTAAAGTGTCCAAATACAATATAAAAAATGTTAAGAGATTTTAAAAGAGTGGCATTTGTGACCTTTTCTCTAAAATAAAATTATCACTACAACAAAAGTTAGATTACACATGCAATGGAGATTATATGATGGTTTTGTTGTGTTTTTTTAAAAATCATCGTGTAAGATAAGGAAAAAACGTGACACGGAGCTAGAGATCAGAAAACCGTCGTGGAAACTCGATATTCTAAACCATTATTTGCGACGACTATATTTGAAAATGTCGTCGCAAATAAAACCATCCACGTCATCACGTGACCAAATATTTGCGATGATAGTTTTAAGAATTTGTCATCGCAAATAGCTGGTGCCACGTCATCTCCATCCGAAGTCCGATGAATTAATTGCGACAGCTAATTAACACCAATGGTTGTTGCTAATACATTTACGACAATATGTTGTCATTGCAAATAAACTATTTTCAACTAGGATTTTGCGACGACGTTTATGTTGTCGCAAAAACAAAAACTGTTGTTTGTTGTAGTGAATCCAGTGTATTTAAAAAATACGTAGTTGTTTCTATTCTGTAATTAACATTAGAATGATCCAAGATAAGATGATTGCATCCCAAGTGAAAATAGACATCATCACAACATTATCAAATTGAAGTGTCCAGCAAAACAAAAAAAAAAACAAAAACAAAACAAAAAAAAAAAAAAAAAAGTGGAAGATTGAATCCATGCTTCTTCACTATATGAGTCCTTATGGATCGTTATATTTTATTGGCGAATGTTTAATATATGCTACTTTTAGCTTGTTTTCTATGATCATGTTTTGATGCGATCTAAAGAGGCAAGGCTGGAAAAGCAATTAGAACAAAACTAAGTGACATGAGGGCGAAGGGAAGACTAATCGGTAACACATCTGTGGTTTATGATTCACTGCCGGTAAGTCAAATTACATCTTTGGGATGACAGTATAATTGTGAACATAAGTGTTACTAGAATGGATACTAGAACTAATGTGACCAAATGAATCAGGGGCATACAAGACACATTTACGGACGACCTATAAGTTGGTCTGCTACGATCTTATATATTGCTCCCAAACTTTTTTTTGCAGGTGGCTCGACGGTCGCAAATCGAGAGGATGAGAGCAATCCATGTTTATGCGCCGACTATGTAATAACCGAGTTTTTGTATGAACGATTTTAGTTAATTGGTTATAAAATTCATCAAAATATTCATGTACTAAAGTTTAGGTTATATTTAGAACCTAAAATTATGAAATGAAAATACTTCAATATTTCATGATGTGACAATTAAATAATATGTCATATAATAGATTTTGATAATCTAGTGCTAAACCAATCGAGTTAAATAATTTGAGATATAGCTAATTAAATTATCTAGAGTGGGAATCAAATTAGTTAGACTAAACACTTACATATTTTATGGGTGATTAAACAAGATGTGAACCTGTTAAAACACAAAGTGTACCAGATGAGCAAAATACTGTAGTAAAAATTAAGCAAGTACAAACCTCACCTACAGTATGGAAACTAATGCTTTTCCATGCAAATTGTTTTGAATAAACTGTTTGATAGCATGTTTGACTACATGATTGTTATGTTTTAAAGTTATCATGATATATGTCTCAGTTTCATAGCTTTGAGATTTTATGTTGAGGTATGACATATTGCATACTCACCATAAAATAATTAATAAGACTAAGATAAGGCAGTGTCGTACCAACCTTTTACAAGGGGAGGTTAGTCTAGTTAATTTCAGTAGATCTGGAGCAAGTCCAATCTATGATCTCGGTGCTGTTAGGGACCTTGCAAACCCCAACAACCCGATGATCGCGTGCATCCAGTACGTACACCAGGGCCCACAGATAAGACAAGATAAGAAAATTCATAATCAAGAATAATAGATAATTCACAATCAAGTATAAACGGATCATGCATAATGTTTTAATTATCTTGCGAGGATATGTTTGTACTTACTAAGTGAAAGCTCATAAGAAAATGGTCATACAGTAGGTAAGAAACTCGCAGTGTAACAAATGGACTAGGAGGGCTGCGAAGCAGATGTGAAGGATGGGATGGGATACCACTGTGCAAAATTTCCGCAAATATCTAATTAGTAATGTTTAAAAAATACAAACATGTTTAAGGTACCTAATAGTAAGTAATTATTTAGCAAGGACCAGTAAGTTTGTATGTTAAAATATTATACTTGTTTTGTTAATCACAATGATATATATACATATTAATTATATGTCATGTAAGATGTATGCATAAAAAATAAATTAAAAAAAAAATCTTCCACAAATTTCAAGTATTAAAGTTAAGTGAGTATAGTAAGTTAGTATAATAACGGCCATGTAAGTAGGGTCGTTACAAAACTTTTACACCAGATGTACATTTTATTTCACAAAAATCGAAGACAAAATATAAAAAACAATGAGGAGAAAACGACTTTTCAGGGTCTGTATTAATTTCTCTTTTAATTGGAACATTGCATCATAATTTATTTCATTTTAATTTCTATTTATTAGGTGAGAGATCTTGACCAATTCTAAGTAGGTATAAAATTTATAAGGCCAGTCCTTTGTAGCATATGATTGAGAGTGAAGTGCTTCGGCAGTACGTTTGCATGACAAAGTGAATGTGGTTTTTCAGATTTGTAAAATTTTCAAAGAATTTAATTTTAAATAAGATAATTTTCCCATTCTCAAAAAAATGTTTCACCAACGCTATTAAAGAACCAAAATTAGTAAGGCCCTTTAACCTATATTTTTATAATCTCTATTTGAATTTTATGTCATTTAAAGATAGAAATTTAAAGTTCTCTATTGTGCAAAAGCATCTTCTCCTACAAGATATAAAAATGTTGACAACTATTGAAGTTTAAGAGTAAAATAGATCAAAATGGAACGCGAAAAATGATGTTTAACCTCTGTGATGAGGATGAGTAAAGACAGCAAATTTTGTGAAGTTGATTCAAAAATATTATATTTATCACACTTCTAATTCTTGTAATATTCCAATAATAGTTTTGAAATTCGAGGAATAAAAGGGAAAAAATCAAAATCAAAATATCAAGGATAGAGAAAAAACTAAGACCAATTATAAAGCAGTATGGATGAAACCTTGTGGATTAAGTTGATTGTGGGTCCATTTAAAGACTATTAGACCAATTTTCAGTGTTTTGATTTCTTGTAATTAAAATTTATATGTTTTTCTTTGCTATTTATTGTTTATCTATTTTCTTTATAAGTCAACATCAAGTCATTTGCTTAATAAAATAAATGAAAAATAAAAAATAAAAAACAAAAAACAAAAAGAGATGTACACATACCAGTAATTGTTTACATCCTATCCAATAGCCTCCCAAAATATTTAAACATTACTTGATTGGTTGAAACAAAAAATAAATATTTTATTTAATTCACGGGATTCACGAATTGCACCGACAATTTGTTTTGAGGTCATAATACATCGATAATTAAAAGCCAGAATGAGACTAATTAATTAAGGGTCGGGTAGTTGGTCTTTTTTTTTTTTTTTTTACTAAAGATAAGGGGTGACAACCAACATGAAGAGAAATAAGAACATGGTTTGAATCCTATAGAACTCAATCACGTACTAAGTTCAAAATAAATAAATAAATAAATAAAAGGCAAAATATGATTGAGGATAAACTAAACAAGACAAGAAGAACGAATAGAAAAGCAACCAAAATAAAGAAGTACTATTCCAATGTTTATTTTTACATTTGGGAATTAAATAAGATGGCCTTACGTACAATATCTCCCATCGACCAAGTTAAATTCTTTTTTTTTTTCTCCTCAAAAATAGGGATTAATCGACCACTTATGTAATATTACTTAGAGATAAACTTTTTCTTTTTTTGTTTTAAGATCTTTCGTCTTTGCTTTTGCGTTTTATTTTAATTTTCAATTTTTTAAAAAAATTTTTGTTTTCTCTTTGAAGGTATTTTTGTTATTATATAGTCAAAATTGAATGTCATTTGCCATTTTACTTTTCTCAACTTTTGTTTTTTGTATAAATTTAATAGGTAGATTCATTAACATCTATCATTTTATTTTTCTCACCCACATTTTTTTTTTTAGAGAATTCTTCACCCACTTTTCTGGTAAATTGTTTATTACCATGTTAACATTAGTAAAATTAATTTTAAATACAACATGTTTTTCCAGAAACCACTCCTTAAACCCATGCACCCTAAAAAAATACAATATTATAATTACAAATTGTAAACGAGTCTGAGTTGTGTTTGGATTGATGTTTTCTGACATAATAAAATTATAAATGGGTTGACATATTTTATTGGTACTTTTGTAAATTAAAGCAAGGCTTTTAAAGATGATAAACTATACAAAATTTTTATGGGTAAATCATTGGATTTTCTATTAAATAACATATTTGTAGATAAATAATTAATAATAGACTATCATGACATCACCTATTCTGGTTATGTTGAGGAGAGTGTCACAATAAAGAGAGAGATCACCGGAAGAGTTGTAGGAGTAATTTCATTATTTTCGTATAAAATTAATATGAATATATTATTTATTACTAGTTTTCAAAAATTATTATTACTAATTTTAAAAATTTATTATTATAATAATAAATTAGAGTGTCCAAATATGTTATTTGGTTCTTTATTAAATAAATAATATCGGACGTACCCAGCTGCTTTTATGACTATATATATAGCTAAGCCAATACCAAGTAGATCCACTCACTTCTCCATATCCAAATCCACATTCCTCCCCCTCATTTCATCCAGGCTGCCATCTGAGTCTAGTTCCTGGAGCTGATCCCAGAATGGTGGGTTCGTGTATACATATATATAGTCACATACACACACACTCATAGCGAACTTGCTTATTTGTTTTTTTTTTTTCTTCTTTTCTTTACATTTTTTTTTTTTGCCATAGCATATCTACCATACCTATCTTGCTTGCTTGCTTAGCTTTTTTTTTTTTTTTTTTTAAATACATATTGTAGTTTTAAAATCTCTATCTATAATATATTATATATTCATTATATTAAAGAGTGAATACTTCCTCTTCTATCTTTTGTATTTCAACCAAGAGCATATTTAACTTTCTGTATTCCTCATCAACATTTTTTTTTCGGTAACGTTACATTCATCATTTTGCTTTCAAAAAAAAAAACAAAAAAACAAAAGAAAAGAAAAAATCCTTCATGGGTAAGGTATATATTATAAAAACAAAGAGAATTTCAAAAATTGCATTTTCTTCTTAGAATTAAATTTTTTTCAAAAACTTTTTCTGCGTTTTTTCAATTTGTATTATTTTGCTCTATCTCTCTCTCAAAAAAAAAAAAAAAAAAGAAAAAAAAAGGAGGAAAAGTAAAGAAAAAAGAAATAAAATTGCTGCCGATGCTGGATTTACATATTATTTGCCTTCAATGAATTATATATCATATTCTTTCTTTCTTATTGACTTCTTATTCACAAAATGGTGCACATATACATTAAACTTAATTAGCTTGTGTGTGTGTGTGTGTGTGTGTGTGTGTGTGTAGAAAGCTTGAAGAAAGATAACTACAATGGAAGACTGTAAATATTTTAATACAAGTACATTTTTATATTTGAAGATTTATTTATATTGTCTCTACAAAAATATATTTGGTAGCCGAGGAACGATCAAACCGTAGTGAGAGGCCACACGGTTGTAGTAGGACCATGGGGTGGGTCCGGTGGTATTGAGTGGGACGATGGGTCCTACACTGGAATTCGAAAAATCAAATTATCACATGGCGATTCTATCGGGTTCTTCCAAGTCGTCTACGATATCAATGGTCATTCCGTTACAGCCGACCAACATCCACCGACTAACATTCATAATGACTTCGAAGTTAAAACGGTAATTAGCTTCTTATTTATTTCCTTTTATTATTATTATTATTATTAATATTTTTATTATTTTCACAAATACCTTTTATTTGTACGCCTAATCTTATGTCATTCCCTGATTTTTAATTTTGCACGTGATATTACCTCTAACTTTGTTATTGTTATGCAAATGATTCATGTGTCAATATCCAAAAAAATAATAATACTAAATAGAAATTGAACACGTTTATACGAGCTCTTTTTTAATAAGGACTAACATGATAAATTTGTACCTCCACATATATATGTTGTTAATGTATAGTTTACTACAAAATATCTTTGATAAAAGTTCGTTTTTGCTCCATAAAATATTTAAGTTTCGACTTTACTTGTATATATAATTTTTGTGATCAAAACGTATTCAATTTTTATCTAATTTTTTAAAAATACTGATAGATGGTGTATAGTTTCGAGACCATTTATAGAAATAACCCCCTTTTTAAGCAAAATTTAGAAGTGCATATATATGTGTGTGTGTGTATATAGATAAATGAATAAAACAGACACACAATAACAATGGCTTATGGCCTTAATCTCTCTCTAATATATATACCTACGAGAGCTCTCTCGTGTGTACCCTAACAAACAACACTTGTAATTTATTTATTTATTTTTTTTTGTACATTATTGTAACGTTTTTCAATGATGCTTGTCTTTTGCACTAAAAATTTTAAATAGTCTGTATTACAAGATTAAAAATACAAAATTATATGTGAATCAGTTAGTTGTTACAAGATACGAAATAGAATGTTATAATTGTCGCTCTTATTCGACTACCAAACACGAGAGCTTTCTTATATATATATATATATATATATATTATGTAATTTGCTTAATCTATGAAATCCAGTTTGATATCGCCCCAGATGAGTACATAGTGAAGGTGAGTGGGCACGTTGGTCTTTCTGACCTCGCTCAGAGGACTCCTGTAGTGCGGTCGCTGAAATTTGAGACAAGCAAGCAGAAAACCCATGGACCCTTTGGAACTGAAGATGGCAAACCTTTCGATTTCCAAGTCCAAAATGGCTTTATTTCTGGATTCAAAGGAGCAAGCTGTGGTCTGCTTGATGCCATCGAATTTTACTTATCAACTTAAGAGATGATATATACATATATATATATATATATCTCCGATGTAATATAGTAAATGAAATGACTTCTCTCTAAGATGTCTTGGCAGCTTTCTCTTTAGTAATAATTATAAAATAAAGTCAAATCACCATGTGTATAATAATGGTAATATTTGTTGGTTTTTACTGACATATTTTTACCGTTATATATATACACACGCATGGAATGATTTGATCAGGTGTGCTTTTAAGCTCTCTATGTAGAGCTGGTTAATGTGTGTATAACATATATATATATATATATATATAAGCAATGAATTCCGTGTGATGTTTGTAATTATAAGAAGCTCTGCATATAGAGCTTTATTAAATAAAATTTCCGTGAGAGTATTGTTAAATATTTTGAAGTTCTTAATTAGTCCTTTTTTTTTCCCATAATTTTTATTGACTTCTTGATCATATATCTTTCTGAAACCATTATTATATATTACATATTCTGGTTTATAGCTTATAATAAGCCCCGGCAAGTTATTTCAATAAAAAAATGATGACAATCTTGCTCAATTAGTCTCAACTTTATTTACTTCAGATTAATCACTTTGTTGAAAAAGAAAAAGAGAAACTCAAAATTAATGTGGTATATTACATGAAAAATTACAAATTACTAAATTGCTCTTGCAAATTTATTATTTTTTCCAAATTCTAGTATTGATAGTAGTGAAACCCCGATTTGAAACGAAAACATGTTCATTATTTTTTTAACCAAATTTCAATAGATAATTGAAGAGAATTTTTTTGAAAGCCATCTTTGAATCTGCCGTGTCTTTTACAATGTTCAGCAGTACATATGCAAAACAGACTGCACACACACACACACACACAAACACACACACACACATACATATACACACACACAAAAACAGGTCAGATTGCCTAACGACGACTTGGAAGACTAACCGTATGTGAGGTGATGGAAGACTACAGATTCTTAGAGTTCCATAACAAGGTCTTCAGATTACAATTCTTGTTTCCTGTTACAAGCTTCTCGACTCCAAAAATTTGGTTCTGAAAGCAAGTCAACATGTTTTTTGCAAACTTTTGATCATACCACATAAACTTTTTAAAGTTTTCTATTGTGCAAATCCATCTTCTCCTACACGATATTTACATATATGCCGAACTTCAAGAATCAAATGAATGAATAGTGTGTGAAAAATGACATTTATCCTCAATGAGGATGAGTAATTTAGCAACTCTTCGAAGAGTTTGTTTTAAAAAATGATATTTTCCTTGTACAGCTGTGAATACTGGGCATTCCTTTAAGAATTTTAAGGAAGGTGAGTTTCTTGCTAGCTAATGATATGACTGTGGTGTTGATCAACTCTTAAAATATAGTGTCATGAATGAAATCTTGTGATTTAAGTTGATTATGATTCAATTGAAAGAGAGATGGACTAACAAACCAGTTTTCATATTATTTGTTTTTTTTTAATTTTATAAATTACATTATTCCTAGTTATTTTTCAAAAACAATATACTTAAAATGATCTTCGGGATTCCCAACCACTCTATCTTTCTTCTCTTTGAATTAATTGGTGTACTGTGGGAACTAGATTGAATCTTTTCAAACAACTTGCTCTTTCTCAATACTCCATCCAATCCTTTTCGGCGATAGATACCTTAATTCTAAAGATGAGGGCTTAAATATTCGAGGTGTTGACAAAAAAAGGATCCAACCCTGGTATATATACCCATAAGGATTTGTAAGTTTATACAACTAGACATTTAGATCCTGTTTGGGGGCACTTTTTCAAAAGGTGGAATATCTTCTGGTTTGTAACTGGGCATTTGGGGGAGTTTTGGGTTTCCAAAAATCTTTTCCAAAAATTTACTATTTCACTATTTTTTTTTTCTATTTATTCTTCTACTAAACACAAAACTCCAAAACAAATTTTTTTCCAAAAGTTTTTACCTCAAACCCATCTCAACTCCAAAACTCCCAACGACAAAACTTCATCTCTAAAAGTCCCTCAAAACGGACCCTTAATTGTGAGGGGGAGAAATTCCTAAATTCCCCTACACTATTGAAGTCACCCACTTGCTACAGCGGGTGGGAATGTGGCGCTTCCTCACTCTGTATAGGAAACAGTACGTTGTGATTTTTTTTTTACAGTTCTAAGAGACTAAAATATGTCTAAGAAACTTTCATTAATAGATATAGATCAACTTTGCTCATTTTCAAGTCTATATACAAGATATCAAACATTTGTATTTTAAATATTTCATAAGGCTTATCTCTTAGGAGACTATAGATTTAACCGTCAACAAAATAATTTATTAGACGGACAGCGAATGAGATAGTGACATGGGATAACATATTTGAATTCAAGAGTAGATAACAACTTTTCAAGTGTGCATTAATTTTTTTGATTAACTTTGTTTCTTATCAATCCGAACCATTGCATCACATTAACTGAGTATTAATTGCTATTTCGGTGGGAAAATTGAAAAGTGAGTGTATATCTCCAAGATGTCGAGTTTTAAAATATTGAGAGAATCTCACCAATGTATTGACAAATCGAAATATACAATAAATTAATGTGACTATATTAATTATTCATGATTAAGGTTAATCCATTATTAGTCGGCAGTTGATAGAATTTATTTCTTATTTAATCGAATATTTACAGAAGAATAAATTCTATTGTGGTCTAATTCAGTGTATTTAAAAAATATGTAGGTGGTTTTATTTTGTCACTCAACTATTTATTAAACAGAGAAAAAAAAAAACATAGGAATCGAGTTCAAAGCATCAAATATAACCAGGCATCAAATTTTCTACTCTTTTATGGGAAAATTATTATAAAAAAAAAGTAGAAAATTTTCAAATGGATTAACATTTTCTTTCATGAAAGTGCAAGATAAAAAATAAAAACAAAAATGAATTTCTTTGATTAACTTTGTCTTTCATGAAAGTTCAAGATAAAATTAACATTGGAATATTTCGACTGGATTGACATCAAGTAAGCTGAGTCGTCATCAACACGGAGAAAACGAGTTTTCAAGGTCGACTAATTCATTTTATTAACTTTGTCTCTATTTTGTTGGAACTATTGCATCATGTATTTATTATGTTATATTTTCTATTTAGGTGGGAGATCTTGACCAATTCTAAGAAGATACAAAGTGTATGTGGCTGAGTGAAGTGCTTCAGCAATAAGTTGAAATGACAAAGTGAATGCGATTTTTCAGATTTGCAAAATTTCAAAGATTTTAATTTAGAAGATAATTTTCCCATTCTCAAGAAATTCTTCGACAATGCAACCAAAAATAGTAAAATATAATTCTCTTTTAACCCATATTTGATAATCATTTATAAGAAATTTAAGACATATTTGTTTACATCCTATCCAATAGCCTCCCAAAATATTTAAACATTACTTGATTGGTTGAAACAAAAATAAATATTACATTTAATTTACGGGATTCACGAATTGCACCAACAATTTGTTTTAAGGTCATAATATATCGATAATTAAAAGCCATAATGAGACTAATTAATTAAGGGTCTGGCAGTTTTTTTATTATTTTACTAAAGATAAGGGGTGACAACCAACATGAAGAGAAACAAGAACATACGCAAGGTTTGAATCCTATAGAACTCAATCACGAACTAAGTTCAAAATTAAAAAAATAAAAATAAAAAGGGAAAATATGAATGAGGATAAACTAAACAAGCCAAGAAGAACGAATAGAAAAGCAACCAAAATAAAGAAGTACTATTCCAACGTTTATTTTTACATTTGAGAATTAAATAAGATGACCTTACGTACAAAGGAGGAATAAGTTCCTCTGTAAGGAGGAACTTATTATCTCCCATCGACCGAATTAAATTCTTTTTTTTTCCCCAAAAATAGGGATTAATCGACCACTTACGTAATATTACTTAGATTTAATAAATCATTTACTTCCAATAAGTGTAAACCTTGTAATCATACTTATTTTGTTGTAAGATCATTTAATTTTTTTAGCAAAGTAAATAGTAGTAAAGAAATTTAATTAATTGGCAAATCGATTAGTAAATACTTTGATAATTAAATTATAGAATTTATTTCCGTGAAACCTGATTTCGTTTTTCTTGTAGCTTATTATATATTTTCAAATTATTGATTAGTAAACGCATCATAAATTTAGACCAAAGTTATAAAGAAAAGAGCTAAGGTTTTAATCGTCAAACTCTTATTCTTTAGTTAAGTTCCTTAAGTGTGAAATTTTAATGAGATGTCAAAGCTTAATAAAAAGACAACATATGAGATATCAATTCGAGGACACGTGAGGAGACAATGACTTTTGAAGGTGTGTACGAAGTTCTTTGATTAACTTTGTCTCCTTTTAATTGCATTCAGTTGCTATTTTGGTGCGAAACTTAACAAATTTTATGTAGATAAGAACAAATTATGGCCAGTCCTTTCTTAGCATATCAAGAGTGGAGTTCTTCGTTAAAAAAAAAAAAAAAAAAAAACAGAAGTGAACTGCTTCAGCATTACGCTTGCATGACAAAGTGCAGACAATTAATCAAATTCTTCAAGAGCGAAGGCGAAGAAATTTAATTTAAAAAGACAACTTTCCCGCTCTCAAAAAAAGCGTCTACAATGCTATTACGTGAACAATGTGTTATTATAGAACCAGAATTAGTTCGATTGAAAGGCTTTCTAAACCTTCATTCTATCATCATTTAATAGCAGTTTTTTTTAATCACCATAAAGTGAAATATGTCTGATACATAGGTTAGAAAAGGAAAAATAATTAGGTTTCAAGGTAAACTGGGAATCATTTTAAATTTGTGTTTGAAAGTGGAAAAAAAAAAATGTGTATACATGGATTTTGAAAAAGTGAAAAATTTAGGGCCTGTTTGGTGTAGTGGTTTGAGTTGGGATTTTTAAGTTTAGATTGAGTTAAGTTAAGTTGAGTTTAAAAGTTGAGTGTTTGGTAAAAAGTTTGAGTTGAAAAGTTTGAGTTGAGTTGAGTGTTTGGTAAAAAAGTTTGAGTTGAAAATTTTGAGTTGAGTTGAGTGTTTGGTAAAAAAGTTTGAGTTGAAAATTTTAAAAAAACAAGGGCCATGTTTGGATGTTCAAGGTTTGAGATAAATTTTTTTTAAACTGTACTTTTTCATCATGATTCTTGTCTTTTCCTGAAAAAAGTTTTTTCTCTTTCCAAAAAAAATCAACAAAAATTACTATTCAAACTTAAAACTGAAACCCAACTAAAACTCAACTCATTCACAAGATTATCCATTTTTTTCTTGTCTTTTTCCCAAAAAGGTTTTTGCCTTTATGAACTTCCAAAGAAAATGTACTATTTAGTCGTTCAGTTTTATCTCAAAGTCATCCCATTGGACCGAACGAGATATTGGGAAAATGAAAACAATTAGAAAACGCGACGGAGAATAGCACCAATTAACTTGGAGTAGTTAGTAGATTTACTAAAATTTCAGTCCTAAGCATTGAAAAGTTATTAAAAAAAGTATATAGATCGTAATTAAGAATTGATTAAAACTAATTAATAGTTACATTTCCAATATGACACAACTACATTAAACGAAGCTTGCTTTCAGGCGGTTTTATACCATGGATAAGATTGATATCGTTCCCACATATCATCAGCCATCATATCTCTCATCTGGTTCATCGCACCCCTTCTCGAGTCATTTTGCTGCGTTCCTGTACTAGGGCCAGGTCCCTCGATCCTGTCGTCAACCTCGTCATCCGGGTTAACATCGATAATTCCATGCACAGGCATACAATCTACCGCATACTCTTCAAGACATGGATCTCCAACCTGCACCATCCTTATGAAATTATGCACAACCGCACACGCCACGGGGATCATGACTTGTTTGTCCATTGGATAGCTATTGATGCCTTTCAATATTTTAAACCTTGCCTTCCAGACACCAAATGTGCGCTCAACACAATTTCTCAGCGATGAATGTGTATAGTTAAAAACTTCCCTTCGGTTGCGTAGCCCAACGCGACGCCTTCGATATTCCGGCAGATGATACGTCTCTCGTCGAAATGGGGTTAGGAAACCATCCTTATTGGCATAACCCGAATCTGCTAAGTAAAATTTCCCTACAAAAAAACCGAACAATAAAAATATAATTCAAATATTTTTTAACAATTTTTGTATAGGTAAATACTGAGTTGATAGTATATTTATGCTTACCTGGTGGGGGTATTGGGAAACCATGAAATGCTATTGCCTCGTCCAACATTCTAGCATCATGACATGAGCCCTCATACCCTGCCAATAGGTATGTGAACTTCATATCGAACGAACATGCCGCTAAAACATTTTGTGAGTGAAACCCTTTACGATTAATCCAAGCGTCGGCATTTTCGCGTCTTGGGACACATGGGATGTGTGTCCCATCTATAGCGCCAATACAACTCTGCATGAAACATTGGCCCATCGTTAATATACGTACCATCATTAAGAGTACGAGGTTATTTGCAAATTGTAAACCGTACGATAATATGCTTATCTGAGTTCGAGCACTTACATCAAACCATGGTCGATATTTATCTGAATGCTGGATAATCAAGTTTTGAACCTCTGTGTATTCCGGTGGTCTGATGAATTCGTCTTTCAACGCACAAAGGTTCTTCAACACTTTAAAGAACCAACGTGAAGTTGTTTCTTTAGAATGTTGAAATAAGTACGAAATGTGTCGATTTGTAGCGCCTTGTGTACAAATGGATAAAAATATGAACAATTGCTCATTCACATTCATGTTTTTAGTTGGCGTTAATAATTCCCGACTACCTAGTAGGTTACTTAGTAACCTGAATGTTTCTGCTTTCATACCAATCAATCCTTGCATTATGTTTGCATGTCCATTTAATATCTCCTCCACCCGCATGCTGCCAGATAGTCTTGAATTATGCATTGGTAGTGGAACACTTCGCCTGTTACGCCTACTATTTGATATGGCTACCACTGCCCTTGCAAGCACATCGTCATCCTTGCATTGTTCGTATTCAGCGGTATGGTCGTCCAAATGATGCTTCGATGCGGAACCGGGTTCGTTCATGTTTAGATATTTGTTGTATGAGCTAAATGCACTATTTTGCCTGTTATAGATCAATGACACCAAAAACCAGTTGAATTAGTCCCCATAACAACGCCGATCATTACTATTGATATAAGGTTGTTCCATTTTCTTCCTCCCAATTGAGTTAATAATCCGCAAACTATGCATCATAGAATGTAAATTTGCAACGAAATTATATCAAATAATGCACCGTAACATAAAAAACCATCAATTTAGGGGTATGTTATACATAAAAACCGTAAATAACGCAACCATAATCCAATAATTAAAAAAACCATTTAGTTCGAATATTAAATATAAAATAATTTAGGGGGGGGGGGGGGGGAGTCTTGAATCCACAACAGAAAACTTAATTAGCCGGTGGCAGCTGCGGGTTGACAACAGAGGCGATAATGCCCATCCGGTCGTCGTCATCAAGCTGGCAGAATGGACGCTGGAGCTGAGGATGAGCATCAAGGTAGTGCCACATAAGCGTCCGCTGATATTGTGGAATACCCATCTCCTTCATAATATTCATGCATTTGAGAATGTCATCCTTGGGGGTTGCTAGGTCACTACTTGTGCCCGAGAGCGAGCGACCCCGAAAATGATTGGCTATTTCTTGCATTGCCGTGAAAGTCATCTCGTCCGTTGCGTCTCTTTGTTTCCGCTTACCAGCACTTCCCCTTGACCGTGACGGACCAGGCTCGTCGGGCCCTCCTCTTGTGTTGCCCTGCTTCCTCCCACCGATGCTCGGACTCATCTCCTCGTCGAATACCGGATGTGTTACAGATTGGTCCATGTCAAAATCGAAGTCAAATGATGGAATACTGACGCCGCCCATCGTAACTGACCCGAACGCCGAGGAACCTGCTGCATGATTTTTATCGAAAACGTTGTGATACAATTCCTTGTTGCGAAGGCCCTCGTAGCGGAGATGATTGCACTCCGTGTAAACCTGAAAATATCATATGATTAACATATGCCAGTGGTAGTCGCGCTGCAGAAATACACTTGAAATCAAACTTTTTTTAGAAAGTGCAATTACATGGACGAAACTCTGCCACGCATCATCCGAGCAAACAACTGTATCCGTTGTCGGATCATATCCTAGGCCGGTGTTTTTTTTCAATACCTTCCAACCCCGATAAATTTTTCTCATCCTTTCTTTTTTTTGAGATAAAGTGCCCTTATAAGCTGGAACACCACCAAAATGTTCGTTGAACTCAATGGCCCATTGAGCAAGAATGCTGCCTGTTGGCTGCTTACCACCAGTAGTCGCCAAATATCCATCAAGCTTTTCAAGGAATAATTTTTCCTTGGCGGCAGTCCACACATACGTCTCACCAGTTGCTTTGCGTGGCATTTCCTTAATAGATCCAACAGCAAAATATGAAAGGTATACTAAAATGTCCACAATTGGGATTTCAAATGCCACATGTCACAAAAAATTCACAAAACCTGAAACAGAAACTAAAACCCACAATACTTTACCAAAATTCCGCACACGACAACAAACGATCAGTTTGTTCACAATACTAACTTATAAGACAGACATTTTTTGCCAAACATGAACTTAGTTGAGAAACACCAGAGATGAAGTAATATATATATGTGTGTTTTCCATAAGTTGATCGTCTATCCTAATGAAGAATGGCTGTCTGTGATAGAGCAACCATTTTTCTAAATATTACAGACACATACAAATTAAGGACACGGAGCATTATATGTTACCTCTTTTAATGTAAATATAAGATCTTGCAACATGGAAGTAGGCAGCAAATCCTATAGCACTAAGGCCGGCGAGAAGCCAATAGAAATAGTCAAGATGACCACGGTTTAGATTATTCGAAAACCAAACACCCTGCCCCGATCCGCCGGTTGTGTTTTCAATCACACTGATAAGAAAGCTACTTAAGAAGCTACCAATGCCAAATATATTAAGAAATAGGGAAAGTCCAATGCTTCTTATTTCTGTTGGCACTTGATCATAGAAGAACTCTTGCAGACCAACCATGGTGAGAACATCGGTTATTCCAAACAAGATGTACTGAGGTACCAAACATTCCCAAATCTTAGTCTAACCAATATCGATAGACATACACAGTTAAAACATTCATTAAAAGTGTGAAAATTACTCATGCAGTTAGCAGAAGGAGTTTAACAACAACAAATCAACACAACCACCAGACCACATCTAAAACCTTTGACTCACTATTGTTGTCCAAACATTCATTTTGCCATCTGCCATTACATTAGACTTGCTTGCAACAACAAATCAAGACATCAAAAAAGGAACAGACAAGCAAAACACATTTTAACCCAAAAAAGGCATCACAAATCAAGAGAAGGAAAACAACCCACCCTCTTCGGGACTGAGTTCAAAAACACATTAAAAGTCATCACAAAAGAGAAGGTTTGAAGCTAACAAAATGAACAGACAAATCAACACAACCACCAGACCACATTCAAACACAACCCGCACAATCCGAAGAAATCGACAATTAATCGCTTATGTAAAAGGTTAAGATACTATACTTGGGTGACGGAGTTCGAGGAGGAGGAGGAGTAAACGGTAGATGAAGGCGGTAATGGGCACGAAGAAATCGCTCGTTGAACTGATTTGGTTGCTCGGAAATACTGGCTAATACGACCTTTTCTTCGACCTTGCTTTGCGGACACTGGCCGGCGACGCATTTGACACCGGCGGGACCCAAGCCACGAGTCCGATTCACAGACCCGGCGGGTGGCCAAGTCCGATGGCCGGAGTGGACAATAAGCCCAGGTGGAAGAAGCCCTAAAGCCCGAAATTTGGGAATTAGGGATTTCGAAATCGCGAGAGATTTCCACTGATTCCAACAGCCAACACTTCGGATTCAACCAAAGGAAGAGATGGAGAGTAAAAGTTAGGGGCGAAGAATACAACAATATACTCGGGGAGTCTCAATGTACTGCAAAATGCAGGGGCACAGGGAATCGAATATATTCGATTCCAATACCCCAAGTTTGCAAGACCTGCCTTCGCCAGCAGAGAAAAGACCGAAAGCACATGGGAAAGAGAAAGGGCAGAGGAAGGAGAAGCAGGGAAGCACCAGATGGGCGACAAGCGAGGGAGATGCCGAGCGGTGTGGAACAGAGAGCTGCAGAGTCGAACAGGCCATCAACTGGTTGAACAGTGAACAATGCTGGGGGAACTGTATAACGGTTCAGTGGAGAGTTTGGGTTGGACTCAATAACCAAACCCCAAAAGTCCAACTTAAACTCCAAAAACTTAGTTCAAGTATATGAACCAAACTCCCCCTTAAGTTAAATTAAAATCTTTTTAAAAAGGAGCTTTCCAAACCTATGCGATAAACATAAAAGTTTTCTACTGTGCAAAACCATCTTCTCCTACACGATATTTACATATATGCCGAAGTTCAAGAATCAAATGAACGAATAGTATATTAAAAATGACATTTATCCCCATTGAGGATGAGTAAGTTAGCAACTCTTCGAATAGTTTGTTTTAAAAAATGATATTTTTCCTTGTACAGCAGTGAATACTGGGTATTCCCCTAAGAATTTTAAGGAAGGTGAGTTTCTTGCTAGCTAGTGATATGACTGTGGTGTTTGAACTCTTAAAATATAGTGTCATGAATGAAATCTTGTGATTTTAGTTGATTATGAGTCAATTGAAAGAGAGATGGACTAACAAACCAGTTTTCATATTTTTTGTTTTTTATATAAATTACATTATTCCTAGTTATTTTTCAAAAACTATATACTGAAAATGATCTTGGGAATTCACAATCACTCTATCTTCCTCACTATTTTCTTCTCTTTGAATTAATTGGAGTACTGTGGGAACTGGATTGAATCTTCTCAAACAACTTGGTCTTTCTCAATACTCCTTCCAATCCTTTCCGGTGATAGATACCTTAACTCTAAAGTTGAGGGCTTAGAAATTCGAGGTGTTGACAAAAAAAGATCCAACCATGGTATATATACCCATAAGGATCTGTAAGTTTAAACAACTAGACATTTAGATCCTGTTTGGGGACACTTTTTCAAACAGTGGAATACCTTCTGGTTTATAACTAGGCATTTGGGGGAGTTCAGGTTTTCCAAAAATTTGCTATTTTTTTTTTCCAATTATTCTTCTATTAAACACAAAACTCCAAAACAACTTTTTTTCCAAAGTTTTTATCTCAAACTCACATTTTCAAAGCTTATCTCAATTCTAAAAGTCCAAACAACAAAACTTCATCTCCATAAGTTCCTCCAAATGGACCTTTAATTGTGAGGGGGGAAAATTCCCAAATTCCCCTACACTATTGAAATCACCCACTTGCTACAGCGAGTGGGAATGTGGCGCTTCCTCATTCCGTATAGGAAACAGTACTTTGCGATTTTTTTTTACAGTTCTGAGAGACTAAAAAATGTCTAAGAAACTTTAATTAATAGATATATATCAGCTTTGCTCATTTTCAAGTCTATATACAAGAAATCAAACATTTGTATTTTAAATATTTCGTAAGGCTTATCTCTTAGGAGACTATAGATTTAACTGTCAACAAAATAATTTATTAGGAGGACAGCGAATGAGATAGTGGCATGGGATAACAGATTTAAATTCAAGAGTAGATAACAACTTTTCAAGGTGAGCATTAATTTCTTGATTAACTTTGTTTCTTATTGATTCGAACCATTGCATCATATTACCTGAGTATTAATTGCTATTTCGGTAGGAAAATTGAAAAGTGAGTGTACATCTCCAAGATGTCGAGTTTTTAAATATTGAGAGAATCTCACCCATGTATTGACAAATTGAAATATACAATAAATGAATGTGACTGTATTAATTATTCAGGATTAAGGTTAATCCATTATTAGTCAACAGTTTATAGAATTTATTTCTTATTTAATCGAATATTTACAGAAGAATAAATTCTATTGTGGTCTAATTCAGTTTATTTAAAAACATGGTATTTTTATTTGTCACTCAACTACTTATTAAACAGAGAAACAAACATAGGAATCGAGTTCCAAGCATCAAATATAACCAGGCATCAAATTTTCTACTCTTTTAAGGGAAAATTATTATAACCAAAAAAAAAAAGTAGAAAATTTTCAACTGGATTAACATTTTCTTTCATGAAAGTCCAAGATAAAAAAATAAAAACAAAAATGAACTTCTTTAATTAACTTTGTCTTTCATGAATCCGTTGTAATTTTATTTTAATTTTTATTAGATCAAAAATTGTATGATATGATTTTTTGTAAATTTTATTTATTGTAATTCTTGGAGTTTGGAAGTCACGCCCGGATTCGTCAATCCGCGCACCGCCAGAATGGCCACCGCGCGCGGAGGCGTGCGGTGTTCGGAACTATAGCCGCTGGGGCTGCAGCGCCCAGCCACGGCCCAAGCCTGGGGCTTGGGTGCTGTAGCACCCGAAGATGGACGCTGGAGAACGCTAAGATGGACGCTGTAGCACCCAGTGGCCGGCGCTGGCCCCCCAAGCAGCCCCAAGTTGTTGGGGCTGCAACATATTTGTGGCTCGGCAGGCCCTTGGGCCTAAAATTGTTTTGGGCTTTCGGCCCCACTTGATATAAGATCCCCGACGTCTTCGCGGAGCTCGTAACATTCCAAAATTTTGCATACAATGACGGAGAAATTACAAGATGAAGAAGATTCACTACTACAAATTTGGCATTCCACGACGGTACATCAACGACCGTTTTCTTAAAAACCGTCTTGTAAAATTCGAAAAAACACGGAGCGGAAAAAATTTTCCGAAAACCGTCGTGGAAATGCTCGCTTCCACGACCGTTTTAAAAGACCGTCGTGGAAACTTTAGATTCCACGACGGTTTACATAAACCGTCGTGGAATCATGGGGCTTCCACGACGGTTTGAGTAAACCGTCGTGGAAGCATGGAGCTTCCACGACGGTTTACTGAAACCGTCGTGGAAGCACAGAAGCTTCCACGACGGTTTACTGAAACCGTCGTGGAAGCACGGAAGCTTCCACGACGGTTTCTCCAAAACCGTCGTGGAAGCTTCCGTTTCCACGACGGTCACTTAAAACCGTCGTGGAAACGGTGCCGTTTCCACGACGGTTTAGAAAAACCGTCGTGGAAACGACCAGATTCCACGACGGTTTCTCCAAACCGTCGTGGAATCTGTCGTTTCCACGACGGTCACTTTAAAACTGTCGTGGAAACGGCGCCGTTTCCACGACGGTTTACTCAAAGACGGTCGTGGATATCCAAGTTTCCACGACCGTTTTTTAGAAACCGTCGTGTAAAATTCGTGAAAAATTTACTCAAAACGCCGAGAGTCTATTGTTGCCATCAAAATTTTTTACAACAGCTACAAATCATCCAAATATAAAGTCAGATCGCTCCGAATACAGGCAGTACACCGTGTGGACGTCCACCGCCATCATCTATATATATCCATCATTATAATTTATCTGTAAGTGATTGACTTGTTATTGTTGTATTATTGATGATTTGTAGATATGATTTTTTAAATTAAGGTGTTTTTTGCTTTATATATATGTTTTGGGATCGATTTAGAGTTAAATTGTGCAATGGGTGGTAATAAATTAATTGTGTGATCAAGTACTGTTATGTTTCCCCCGGTATTTATACCTTAATTAAATATGGATTTAGATGGTTTTGTATTTTAATTATATTTGTTATGTTCTTAATTCGATTTTCAAATGTTGAAAAACCGATTAATGGACCGTTGTTAATTAATAATGAAAATTATATATATGCATGTTACATTAAATAGAGTACTCGACCTTCTAATAAATTATTTAATTTTAATTTTTTTATTTAGGATTTGCAAATCATGGATAGGAAATGGATGTGGTTTGATAGATTGTCTAAAGCATATGGAGATGGTGTTGAAGAATTTTTGTCATTTGCCAAAGCTCACATACAAGATGATAAGATTCCGTGTCCGTGTCAAATTTGTGGTAATCATAGATCTCATTCCATTGATGATGTTAGAGGGCATTTGCGCGCTTATGGGATTATTTGTTCTTACCAAACTTGGTATTTACATGGCGAAGCTTTTTTCAATATTAACTCTACATCGACGAGCACTAAAGGTAAAGAGCCTATTGTTGAGGAAGACGTTGGTGATAATATGTTCAATATGGTGAATGATTTGGAAGAGAACTTTGTGCACCGTCCGGAGTTATTTGAGGTAATGATTAATGATGTCGAAACGCCCTTGTATGCCGGGTGTACAAAATATACAAAATTAGGGACATTGGTTAAATTATGGAATATGAAAGCGTCGGGCGGGTGGACAAATTCTAGTTTCACGACTCTTTTAGAATTTCTAAAAGATGTTCTACCGGAGGATAACAAATTGCCACCTAGTATGTACGAGGCGAAGAAGACGTTGAGCACTTTGGGAATGGAATATGAAAAAATACATGCCTGTCCAAATGATTGCGTCCTTTACCGGAAAGAATATGAAACTTTACATGAATGTCCGGTTTGTAACGAGTCAAGATGGAAGAAGGGCAAGATGCCATTGAATGGTAGAAAAAGAGTGCCGGTTAAGGTATGGTACATTCCACCGGCTCCACGTTTGCGTCGTTTATTCCGCAATGCCGAGCATGCTAAAAATTTGACATGGCACCATGATAAACGTGTTGATGATGGAAAACTTAGGCATCCGGCTGACGCACCACAATGGAAGACCTTTGACGACAATCATCCAGATTTCAGTGCAGAACCAAGGAATTTACGTCTCGGTTTGTCGACGGACGGAATGAACCCACATGGTAACATGAGTAGTCGGCATAGTACCTGGCCAGTCATACTTGTCAACTACAATCTCCCACTAGAATTGTGCATGAAGCGAAAGTTCTTGATGTTGACGTTATTGATCTCAGGCCCACAACAACCAGGGAATGACATTGACGTGTACTTGGCACCATTAATCGATGACCTCAAAAGCTTGTGGGAAGACGGTTTACAAGTTAAAGATTCTCACCGTCAAGATACGTTCAATCTTCGTGCAATGTTGATTTGGTCAATTAATGACTTTCCTGCACTTGGCAACCTATCTGGTTATCCTGTGAAGAGTTCTATCGGTTGTCCAGTTTGTATGAAGGAAACATCTTCCATCCGGTTGAAGAATGGTAAGAAAACCGTTTACCTTGGTCACAGGAGATTCTTGCCAACAAATCATCGATACCGCAAACAAAAGAAGGCTTTTGATGGTAAGACCGAAGAAAGATCAGCTCCTCGGATTTTGTCAGGCGAAGCCGTTTATGAGATGGTTAAAGATGTGAAAGTAGTTTTGGGGAAGAGAAAACATAAGGCTCCAGATGTCGATGGACCTTGGAAGAAGAAGTCAATCTTTTACGAACTTCCATATTGGAAGTCACTTTACATTCGTCATTGCTTAGATGTTATGCATATTGAGAAAAATGTTTGCGAATCGATAGTGGGCACGTTGCTTGACATTCCAAACAAAACTAAAGACGGTGAAAAAGCACGGTTGGATCTTGAAGAGATGAAGATTAGGCCAAATTTGCTCCCCGAGAAAAGATCGAACGGCACATACTTTGTAATAACTAAATTTTCACGACCTTACGTTTTCTTGTAAAGAAACTTATGCGATATTTAGAATATACTCATGAAAATCTGAGATGGGTTTTTATTTGAAAATTTTAAGTTCTCATGATCTTATGAGACTTAAAAATGATTGCTTAAACAAGTATGTATCATTTTGAGTTAGAAGAGTAGAAAATTTCACGTTTGTATGGTCTTGCATGGTGGTCAAAGTTTGACCTAAAAAGTCAAAGTTGACCCAAAAAGTCAAGGGTTGACCAGAAAAGTCAACCATATGATGATACTGTTTTATGGTCAAGCAGTATGGAAAATATACTGCGAAAAACCATTTTACGGACAAGATGTTAAGATTAAGATTTAAAATCACCTTAGAAAAATCAAGCACACTAAGTTAGGAATAAGGGCAAAAAGGACTTTAAGAAATAAGAAAAATTTTACACAGTCCATTTTTACACAGATAAATTTTGGACTGCAGTATAATATAACAATACTGTGTAATAGTAAGCACAGTACTAGAAATATCTGTTTTGACATTAAAGTGGACTGCATTTAAGGAAAAAGAGGCAAACAAGCCTTAATTTTGGCTTACATCATTAAAGCTCCAAATTATGACATCATTATGGGAATTAAGAAAAATTTAGAAAAAATTGGATCATTCTAGAGCATGATGTGGCCGGTCATTTTGGGGCCAAAATTGAATTAAATTTTTCCCAAGGGTTTGAAGGAAAAAGGTGAACAAAAGTTAATTACAAAATGGCCCAAAAAATTCACCTATAAATAGGCCTAAGGGGTGGGCGGTTTTTGGCTGAAAAAATTAGAGAAAAACAGCCAAACTCTTGCCAAATTCTTCCACAAGAAAATCCGGAAATCAGAGGAGAGAAAGGAGTGAGAGAAATCAAAAATTTCCTTGGGGTTTTTGTTCCTAGGAGTTCGGATTTGAGCTAGGAAAAAACCAAGAGAAGTTTAGAAATTTTTTTGGACTTTTGGGGTGTGTGACCGTGTGAGTGAGGAAAGGAGAAAGGTAGAAAATTTTGAGGCCAAATCTTGGTGGAGTGCTCGGCTTGGAGTGGATCTACCAAGGAGACCAACCAAAAAAATTTTTGGTGCCAATTTGGTGGTGTGGCCGTGAGCCAAGGGAGCTAGGGGAAGAAGGAATTTGGTGACCAAAATTTGACTTTGGTCTAAGGTAAAAACCTAGAGCCCTAACTCTCTTATTTGAGTTCAAATTTAAGGTAAAAAGGTAGTTCAATTTGGTTGTAAGGACATAAGTCCATTTTCCATTTTATGCCCTAAGTTTGAGGTATGTGCTTGATTTGTAGATCTAGGGGTGTATGGTTTAAATTCTTGCATTATTGTGCTTGTTTATGATTGATTTTCATGCTTGATGCTTAGGGTTGTGTGTCCCCTAGTTTGGTCCAAAAATCTGCCCTAGGGCAGTGCTTGAAGCATGCTAGTTTAAGGAGCAAAGTTTGATGCTTGTATGTGATGTATGCAAAAAGTTAGGGTTAATGCAAACCTAGGCTTAGGGCTTTTGAATTTGGTTTGTATGGTTTCAATTGAACGATTTAAAGGTTCATGTGGGACGTTAGAAACGCTGTGTGTTTGCCATATAGACTCCCGAAGTGATCGGTCGAGGTAGATTTCACGAAATAGGACGTAAAACGGACTTAACAACCAAAACTGCCAATTCGGATTCAAAACTGTTCAGTTTCGGGAAAGTAAAAATTAGAGGCATTTAGAGGACGAATTGGGTAAATCGTAAAACACGAAAGTTTCTCGGAACGATTTTTCCTAGAAGACCACGTGAGCAGAATTTAAAAATGAGGCTCCAATGGCCTTCGTTTTTACAAAAATCCGTGGCTGGTCTGCCCAGACCCAAGTTACAGGATCAGCCAGTTTTAAACAAAAACTGACGCAAATAAAAGCAGAACTGGATTTTTCATAAAACATGAAAGTTTTACCATTTTTCGAGAGCTACAACTTTCGTGAAGACAAGTTTTTCAAATTCCAAATGGATTTTTAAACTGGTATTGTTTTATGAAGAGTGTGCAGGGAACTGAAAATTCCTGCACATAAGTTTTACAAACAGTTTCAAAAAGAAAAAGAAAACTGTATTTTTGCTTAAAACTGTTCCAAAGGCAGTTCTCAATCTTAAACGACCTTTATAAAGATTTGTTTTAAAGATTGGAATTTTTACCAAAAATATTAAAGGGATTTAAAGTTAAATCTCTCAAAATGGCAAAAGGATAAGAAAATAGAGTTTTTAAGATAAAAATTGTAATCAAGCCGATTACGGACGGTAATCAAGGATAATACCTGAGTTACCGGGCCTAGTCCCAAAGCTCAAGGTTTTAAAGAAACCCGGCATTTTTGTCAAAGAATTAGCCCAAGGGATTGTCCAAAATAATCTTTTAAAGAATAAATCCTCCCAAACAGTAGGATTAATATTTGTGACCAAACCAGATATCAAGTATCGGGGACATACAACTAGAAATTAGTAAGCATGTTGGTTAGGACACCAACACTGCACAATGAGAATTGAACTCTCACCTATGTCCCTATTCAAGCAGGAAAGGGCCTGCAGCTGTGCCAGTAAGAGAACAGTACCAAATAGGGACATAGTAAGAGAGGTAAGTACAACTCCGCCTACAACATAGGCTTTTTAAGTGTAACATGATACAATGTATGTTATGTGCTATGATTTAAAATATCAAGTAGATGGCATGACTAAGATATGATTACCAGTTATATTCATGTGACATCATGAAGCATGTTCACAGTTAATAAGAACAAGGTCAAGATGACAAATAAGTATAATGGCAAGCGAGCTTGCCTGTGACGTACTGACCCGTCCAAGGTCGGGTAGGACTGTGGACTGAGTTGGAAATGGTTTGGCCGCCCCAACCGTTCCATAGTTGCGCGCCCGGTACGATCACCCATGATAAGGGGCCCATAAACAATTACGCATAATAAAGCATAATTGGATCATGCATAATTAGAATATGTTATGATTTGCTATGTTAAGTTTATAATTAATTGTGTTGCGGAAAATAAAGTTGTACTTGCTGAGCGAAAGCTCACGTCTTACGTCTATGCTGTAGGTAAACAACCTACTGGCGAATTTTGATACAAGATGATGGAGTTGGCGGGGCAACTGTGAAAGAAGGGATAAGCCGCTATGTCTTCCGTAAATTTATGTTTATATTATTCCAAACAGTACTCCAGTAGTAGAAAAAAAAAAATTTTCCACTACTTTTGTTAAATAAATAAGTATGTTAAGCATGTATGTATGTACGGTAACGGTCCGTGCTAGGCGGGTCGTTACATACTTACCTCCGACAAAGCACACATTATCGAGACAAGAGAAGAGAAAGCTTTGTGAATGGCTTGCGTCCGTGAAAGTGCCAAGTGGGTACTCTTCCAACTTCAAAAGGTTGGTGTCGATGAAGGATTTGAGGCTCATTGGAATGAAAACACATGATTGTCATATCTTGATGCAACAATTATTACCTCTTGCATTGCGGAGAGTTTTAACGAAAGATGTGCGATATGCAATTACGAAGTTATGCTCATTTTTCAATTCAATATGCTCGAAGGTAATTGATCCACTGATGCTTGATCCGCTGCAATCGGAATTGGTGATGACATTGTGCATGCTTGAGAAGTATTTCCCACTAGCCTTTTTTGATATCATGATCCACCTAACGGTGCACTTAGTTCGGGAAGTTAAACTATGTGGACCGGTCCATATGAGGTGGATGTATCCTTTCGAAAGGTACATGAAGGTTTTGAAGGGTTATGTGAAGAACCGAAATAGGCCGGAGGGATGTATATTGGAAAACTACATATCCGAGGAGTCAGTTGAATTTTTCTCCGAGTATTTGTCTAACGCGGACCCAATAGGGTTGCCAACGAGCGGGCAAGTTACGTCGAAAGGACTATCCGTGGGCGTACATTCACAAGTAAATCGAGATGAATGGGAAAAGGCTTGTCTGTACGTTTTCCACAATGCTAAGGAAGTGGAGCCTTTCATTGAAGTTCACATGACGGAATTAAGAGTTGCGAATCCGAGGAAAACCAGATCTGATAAGTGGATTCAAGATGAGCACAACCGGACATTTCGGGAGTGGCTAAGAAAACATTTGCATATGAAGCCTGGCCTTTCCCAAGACTTAATGAAGCTAGCAAGAGGACCGTCATCGATAGTCACACAATATACATCGTACTTTGTCAATGGCTACTCCTTCTACACTCGCGAAAGAGATGAGAAGCATACCGTCTAAAATAGTGGTGTCAGCCTCCATGCCGAGTCTATGCATATTTCATCCGCAAAGGACAAGAACCCGGTATACGGTAGCATGAACTACTTTGGGTTCATTGACGATATTTGGGAACTAGATTATTGCGGCTTGCGGATAGCTCTTTTAAATGCAATTGGGCTGACAATAATTTTGTTAAGATTGATAGGGACGGCGTGACTGTTGTGGACTTTAGGCATTTGGGATATAAAAATGATCCTTTCATTATGGCGTCGCAAGCGGTACAGGTCTTTTACACAACGGATCCCGACAATTTAGATTTATCTTTAGTTGTTCCAATAAAGCAAAAAATGCACGGGGATGACCAAGAAGATGTTGAAGATTGCACCGACATTCCATCTTTCACAAGCGGACTGCCACCGGTCGAGGAGATTGATGATTTGGACGATGATACCTCACACTTGCTTCGTTTAGATGTCGAGTGGACACGAGTTGAGAAGACCAAAAAGAAAAACAAAAAAACTTGATAGTTTATTTTTCGTTGTATAAAATTCGTGTAGAAGTTGTTATATACAAATATGTTAATTATGCACATGTACAATATATTAATTATTTATATATATGCCCACTATACATGTGTGAATTAATATAATAACAGGAGTTATTGATGTGGGCTGGCTCGTGCATAACACACAGGTGTGCCCGCTTGTGGGATTATAGGTGGACAAAAGTTTATGTTAAATATTATTTTTGATGTAACCACGACGGTTTTATACAAAAACCGTCGTGGTATCATTTAAAATTTTTTTACAAAAATTATTACTTTGAGAAAAAAAATTTATTAAAAAATAATTGTTTTTATTAGAAACCACGACGGTTTTTTAATTCACAGAGAAACCGTCGTGGTATAGGCTAATATAAAAAAAATAATTTAAATTTTTTTACATTGGAAACCACGACGGTTTCCTATAGAAACCGTCGTGGTTTCCATATACCATGACGGTTTCTTAGCAAAACCGTCGTGGTATCTAATTTTTTTTTAAATATTAAAAAAAAAAGTTTTTCGCTGTATAAATTGTTTTTTTAAATTTTTTAAGAAACCACGACGGTTTCAAGGAGAAACCGTCGTGGTATGTACCACGACGGTTTCTCCTTGAAACCGTCGTGGTATCTTTTTTTTTTTTTTTTAATATTAAAAAAAAAGTTTTTCGCTAAATTGTTTTTTTTTAATTTTTTTAAGAAACCACGACGGTTTCACCTTGAAATCGTCGTGGTATGTATTGGAAACCACGACGGTTTCTATGGAAACCGTCGTGGTTTCCTGGAAATTTGAATTTCCCCCGAAAACCGTGCGCGCGCATTTTTTTGTGCCAATTTCTAATTTTTTGTCCTCTCCCATCTCTATTTCCCTTACTTTTTCGGCATTCTCCCCCTTATTTTGCATTGGTTGTCTTCCCAATCTCCATTAATTCTCTATCTCACTTTTGGCAATCTCCCTCCATTCTCTTAGTTTCCTCTCTCTCTCTCTCTTCGCCGACGCCCAAGCCAATTTTTCTCTCTCTCTCTCCTTCGGTTGCGACCCACGGCCTCCCTCTCTCTCTCCTCACCGTCGCCCACACCACCCACGGCCTCCCTCTCTCTCTCCTCGCCGTCGCCCAAGACCCACGGCCTCCCTCTCTCTCTCGGCCCTCCCTCTCTCTCTCCTCGCCGTCGCCCACACCACCCACGGCCTCCCTCTCTCTCTCCTCGCCGTCGCCCACGACCCACGGCCTCCCTCTCTCTCTCCTCGCCGTCGCCCACGACTCACGGCCTCCCTCTCTCTCTCCTCGCCATCGCCCACTCGAGTTCTTGGTAAGCCCAAATTAGTTTTTCATCTTACGGTTTTTGGAGATTATTTTGGTTGATTGTTGTTATGCTCTTGGGTTAATTAACGTATTAATATATTCTTTGATTTTGCATGCTATTTTGTTGCATAGGACATGTTCGACAAATTGCCTATATCATGGAGACTTATTTGCATAGGAAAACTTATTTACATGTTGTGATTATGTGACTTCTATATATGCTATCAATTTGACATGTGTGAACAAATCCCAAATCTAGTTCAATTTATTTTTATGTTGAATTAAAAAGTTTGTGTTCCGTACGGAGAACGGCAATTTTCCGGATAAGTTTTTTAATGTGTTAGTTAAATTTGCGCGTATGCCATGTTGGCTAAATTGTAGAGTTGCGTTCTAATTAGTTTTAGATTGAACTAAACTCCGTGGGTAAGGCACGGAATTGGGGATTTTGCGGGAAAATTAATGATTTTTACACTTATATTTTAGCATTTGACATTGTCGATAAATTGCATAATTGGTTATGTTGTTTGTTATTTCTATAAATATAAGTAAATAGTATATGTTAAGTTGGACGGATTTACAATATTTTTATGTGTTTGGGTGCCATGATTGTAAGTTAAATTCGATGACAAATTTTTTTTTTCTTTGTGAATGTGTTTCGGTCTAGAGTTGCCTTAGGTTGATTTAAAATGTCGCAAGATTACGAGGAGGAATGCTCAACGCAAACTCATGTTGGAAAACCACGCCGAACCAACTCACCTAGATTCAATCCCGAGGAAGATGGTAGACGAAGAGCGACTCTAATGACAAGAGTCCACCAAGTGAGGACAAAGGGGGAACGAATTGAAGTTTCGTTTGACGGTAAAGGGCAACTTATAGGGAAGGCAGGTGATGAATTACAGAGTTGGATTGGAGTGATTGCTCGAGAGCACATACCCATTTGGATATCCAACTTTAGAAGTGCAGATTTAGCTCCAAGGAAAGAAATAGTGCGGATGGAAGTTGTAACTTCATTCACTGTTGACGAATCCAACAAAAAAGGAATTTTGAAGTCTTGTGGGGAGTCAGCTAAATGTTTTCGATACGATCTCTACCAAGCTTTTGTCAGAGATCATATTGATGACGAAAAGGTGTGGCAACGACCGCCAAAAGTTGTTCACAATTACCCCACCATCACCCAGGATGATTGGGAAAAATTCATTGAGTA
Organism: Ficus erecta; assembly: GCA_008635985.1. Lineage (NCBI taxonomy): Eukaryota > Viridiplantae > Streptophyta > Magnoliopsida > Rosales > Moraceae > Ficus > Ficus erecta. The sequence goes on along the minus strand of BKCH01000143.1, from coordinate 402,240 downwards.
CCGACGTACCCCGGAATTCAAACGACTGTCCGAACAAGGAAGTGAGATAAGAAAGAAGAGCAAATACGGATCAACAGGGGGCCGAGACGGCTATAGGAAACGTGACCAAGCTCATGTAGGCTATTTACTTGGACAAATTGTGTAAAGGGTATGTTGTACTTCCAATTTATTCGTTTATGTTTACTAACGCTAATTATTGGGCTGCAGTTCGAAAAGTTTGGAGAATATGCAAAACGGTATGACAGGTAGCTGGACATGCGCGTCAAACCCGATGGAGGATTCAAGAAGGAAGAATTTAAAAATATTGCCGAGAATATAGTAAGTTTTCGAATCCATTTATAATATAATCATTCCGTAAACTCTTTTATGTTTGCAAGTACATAACATTTTCTCTAATTGTTACAGGAGGAGTTTACTCAATAAGAGACACAAGGAAGTTTTGAATCTGTGGGGACAGAAGACATATTGACCAAGGCATTAGGCAATGCCGAGCATTCGGGACGGATTCGGGGTCAATCTAAGTTTGTCAAGCAGTCGCAATACTTCAACCTTGTGCATCCGTCAAGGGAAAAAGATGAAGTCTCGGATATGAAACTAAAGATTGCCGCATTGGAAAGAACCGTACAGGAACTTTGTGCGAAACACGGTATAAACCGAGAGACTATGGCCGAGGATATGACCGCACCTACCGTAGATCAACACAACAGCTTCAAAGCTAGTTGCACTTTGAATGAAAAAGAAGCTGGGCCGTCGGATCCGAATCCCATGCCGAACGCAAGTAAGGAATGCCAGCTCTTTATTCCTGATTTAGTTAACGGAGGAGTCGTTCTTGTTGCAATCGGCAGGGCATACGTGGACTGTGTTCCAACCGACACAGTCCATGGGATTCCTTTAGGTGAGGAGAATGTACGAGTGACAATTACGGTCCCAAAACTAAATCGTGCACTCCTACCAATTCCGACGAACGAAGCCACATCTATAGAAGAAGCTGTCGGTGGGTTTGTTGCTTGGCCGAAAAGTTTAGTCGTCGTGCAAACAAGTTTGAGCCAGGCAAGTAAAGGTCCCAGTCGTGCTCCTGAAAGACAGGCTGAGGGAAGCAAACGTACGAAAAAGAGAGCAGGGAGGAAGAAGATACAGTCACAACCGGAGGTAGAACAACAACCGGCGCAAGAAGAAATGCCTTCGTTTAACCTTAATGATATTTCCTTCGAATTGAGACCTTTGGCATTTTACGCACAAAGTTCCATGCGGGACGGTACACAAATAGTCTGCCCACAACAACACTTCGTCATGGGCGATGAGATGCCCATATATATTGGGTTTGAAGATGTATATCATTTCATTTCATTTAAAGAAATTAGTGCAAACAGCATAATGGTTTACATCAGGTAATACATTTATCCTTAAATAATTTAATTATTTATCATCTTAATCTTATATATGTTGTTTTTCCGTAACAAGTGTGCCTACTTATTTTGCAGATACTTAGTCGAGTGTTGTGCAAGAACAGGTATGGATCAACAGTTCGAGTTCATTTCACCAGTCCTTGTCTCACCAGTTCAGCAGAATATAGATCGGGCCACCTACGTTCGAGAGAGGGCCGAATGTATTCTACGGATCTTAAGAAACGCACCAAAGGGAAAGCGGTTTCTTATGCCATATAATAGTGGCCAACATTGGATATTGGCAGTAATTGATCCGTGGGATAACTCGGTCATGTACTTTAATCCTCTAGGAAACGAACCGGGTGATGATTTTAAAGCCCTAATTACGACGTAAGTATTCTTTTATATGTTCGTATCTATGATTAGACATAAAATAATTGTTCTTGTAATTACTTTGAAATTTGTCAAATTGATAGGGCACTTAATGATTGGAAACTGTTGGTGGGAAGCGGAATGAGACAGCGACGCAACTGGCAAACGTTGATTAATACCGTTCGATGTCCAATACAGGAAGGTTATGTAGAATGCGGTTATTTTGTGTTAGCTTACATGCGAGAAATAACCTATACTGTTGATGGACTAGCCGTGCTTCAAACCAATGATTTTTATACTGATGCTGACATGAGTTTGGTTAGGAACGAGTGGGCTAATTTTGTCATGCGGTTTATACAATATTGACTACAAACAATATAGAGAATTTTCACTAGCTATCGTTATATTAGTTGTTTTAGTTGTTGTTGTACAATTTTATCTAAGTAATTACATAATACTTTTGGAAATTCGATCGCATGTGTAACGTATTAACATAGGGGATTTACCACCCGTGAGAAATGAAACGAATTTGCCAAAATTTTTTTAAAAAAAAAAAAATTCGCACCCACGACGGTCTCTGGGTGAGACCGTCGTGGTATCCCTGGATACCACGACGGTCCCACGTAAAAACCGTCGTGGTAATACCACGACGGTCCCAACGTGGGACCGTCGTGGTATCCAGGGATACCACGACGGTTTTTAAATGGGCCCGTCGTGGTACGGTCTTAAAATCACCCAGAATGTGCCATTTTATCCATATTACACGACGGTTAAAAAATCGTCGTGGAATCTCAAAAGATTCCACGACACTGGATTCCACGACGGTTGGAAAACCGTCGTGGAATTGATACCACGACGGTTTTTAACCGTCGTGGTATCCCCTTTTTGTAGTAGTGATTATATATTTTTTAGGATTATTTAATTTTCTTTATGGGTTGTAATTTAAATATGCAAGGGACCCAGCCAATTTTCCGTTTCAATTTTGATTGCATATTTTGATATTCATTATGTGATAATGGTTATGATATGTCCATGCATATAACATGCCATATTGGAGAGAATAGTGCCTACCCATATTGTTATAACATGACATACATATGCATACATTTAGTTTCTAAAATTGTTTTCGTAAATAAAATATTTTTTTATTTTGAAAAATTTAAGTTGTTTGAATTTATTTAATATTACGTAACATGAGATGTTTTCTTGAAAAAATACTTATTTTTCAAAATAATGAGTGGGAGTGCGTTATATGACAATATGACCCATTGGTCTCCATCATTGGTACAACACCGTGAGATTCAAATGGGGACTCAATATGCGTTGATTCTGTCCTACCAAGGTTGGCCTCCTTGGGATAGGATTTCTTAATGTATTTCTAATGTGACCTCCCCTACGGCGGCACTTTAGAGTTAAGTCTATGGAATCTGAAACGATGGGTTACACTCAAAAAGATGTAATTAAAATTGTTAATTACATTTTGACCAAAATCAACAGTAGTTGTTTAATGTTAAAATAATGATATATTTTGAAGAACATTTATCAATTGAGAGTGTCCTCCACAACCTGCCGTCAATGCTAATCGTGCCGCACAAGAAGCTTATACTAGGTGGATCAAGGCCAACAAAAAGGCTAAATGTTACCTACTTGTTGGCATGAATGAGATGCTTCGCAAGAAGCATGAGAACATGGACACTGCTTATGAGATAATTCAGTCACTGGATGAGATGTTTGGACAACCATTTGGTAAGGCCCGTCTTGATGCAGTGAAATTGTTCATGCATGACAAGAGGAAGCCTGGTACTTTGGTATGCCAACATGTGATCAATATAATTGATCATCTTCATGCAGCTAAGCTTAATGGAGCACATATTGATGTGGGTACCCAAGTGGGGATAATTCTAGAGAGTCTTACCCCAGCTTTCCAGCAGTTCGAGGATATATGGCATTCAACCTCACTTAATTGTTGAATGAGCTGACAAAGTTTGAATCCGTTAATTTGGGAAAGGGAGGGGAAGCAAATGTTGCCGAGTCTCCCAAGAAGAAAAAAAGAACAAGAATGTTGGAAATGCAAACCCCAAAGGAAAGAACAAGAAGAACAAGAAAGAAGATAAAGGCAAAGGTAACAACTCTGATCCCAATAGCAAAGGAAATTGTTTCCATTGCAACAAGCCGGGACATTGGAAGAGAAACTATAAGAAGTATCTCAAGGAGTTGAAGAAGAAAAAGAAAGACCAAGGTAAATATGATTTACTTGTCTTGGAAACATGTTTTGTAGAGAATGATTTCTCAACCTGGATAATTGATTCGAGAGCAACTAATCATGTTTGTTGTTCTTTGCAAAGTGTTAGTTCTTCGAGGGAGCTTGCCGATGGGGAGAACACGATGGTCTTAGGAAATGGTGCAAGGGTTTCGGTAAAAGCAGTGGCAGAAGTTAGACTTCAATTTAGGAATAAATTAATTGTTTTGAATGATGTTTATTTTATTCCAAGTTTTAGGAGAAATTTGATTTTTTTTTCCAGATTGAATGAACAATTATTTAAGGTTTCTTTTGATAATGAAAACTTTTTTATTTCTAGAAAAGGTGAGAATATTTGTTCTGGAAATCTAGAAGATGGTTTATATTTTCTTAGACCCAATACTAAAACATTGCTTAATACTGAATTGTTCAAAGTTGCCGAACCTAAGAATAAATGGCAAATGATTTCTCATGAATATAACACATATCTGTGGCATCTTAGACTTGGACATGTTAACCTAAACAAGATTGAAAGACTTGTAAAGGATGGTCTTTTGAGGGAACTAAAAGTCAGTGAACTCCTAGTTTGTGAATCCTGTCTTAAAGGTAAAATGACTAAGAGATTCTTTTTAGCCAAAGGTGAAAAGAGCCAAAGAACCTCTTGAATTGATACATTTAGATGTCTGTGGACCTTCAAATGTCCAAGCAAGAGGTGGGTATGAATATTTCGTCACATTTATTGATGATTATTCAAGATATGGTTATGCTTACCTTATGCAAAGAAAATCCGAAACTTTTGGAAAGTTCAAGGAATTCAAGGTTGAAGTTGAAAAGCAATTAGGTCAAACGCAACTCAAACATGCAAAATCGACTCAACAATTAGGTATGTGACCGACTTGATTCATTTTTCTAACAAGAATTTCTCCCAAAAACAGGAAATCAATCAAAACCCTCCAATCATGGAGCAAAATCCTCTAATCACGAAGTAAGAAGCCTCCAACCATGGAGCCAAAAGCTTTCAATCTTAAGACAATTCCCTCCGACCATGGAGATGAGTGAGAGAGATACATAAGACATATCACACCACGATACAGGAAGTTTGGAAGACGATTGCCCAAATCACTGGAGCCCGTAAAACTGCCGCAGGGCCGTGCTCTCACGGGTCTCCTTTCACCCGTGGGACCACCCACAACATACGGCATAATAGTGTGAGGAATAATCAACCTCACTGATATGGAGTCTTGGCCGGGCACTTATAACTCTATAACAAAGAGTTATTTTCCCACTTTTGTGTGCTTAAATTGGCTCTATTCTTGAACATTTTACTCTATTTTAAAATAATTTAGTTTAATTTTGCATAATTTTAGTTTAGATTAGTTTATTTTGATTTTGTGTAATTTTATAATTTTAATATATTGTTATTAATTTACCCTTCTAAATAATTAATTTTCCTCATTTGTGTGATTTAATTAGGTGAAAATGGCGGCAATATGGTCTTAAAAATGCATCGAAAATGGATTAAAAATTCAAATTAAATCCAGACAAGCCAAAGGCCAAGCTTGCAGCCAAACCACACACTCGCCACGCGCCATGAAGACCGTCATATTCGCTCTAGATGTGACCAGAGTGCGAGTGCGATTCACCGCCAGACAGGGCACGTTAGCAACAGAAGTGCATCAGGCCCACTCACAGCCTTGCCGGTTCCCGTGCGCGCCCCTCCAGTGGTTCCCTCGTACGCTCAAGTCTTTGCCTAGCCAAGCTCCGACACGCATCCAAGTGGGCTCCAGCCCTTCCCGGCCCTCCGCTTCCGTTTCGCCATGTGTTGAAGGTGCACCAAAAGCACTGCAGTGGCATCTGCTGAGAAAAGAAAAGAAAAGAAAGGAAAAAAAAGAGGGCTGAGAAAAAAAAGGAGGGGTATTTGAGCTTGTTGGGGGGAGGCATAGAACAGTGGCCAAAAACCGAGAAGAAGAAATAAGAAGAGAAAAAGAAAAAGAAAAAGAAAAAAATAGAAAAATAGAAAAAAGCCAAAAATATAGTAGTGTAGGATATTTAGGTTTAGGAATTAGTTTTTATTTTTGGTTTTAGGTTTTATTTTCAATAATTTCAAGGGAGATAGCATTTGAAGAGCAAAAAGGAGGAGGTGGAATTTTGGGGAAAGCTTGAAGGATTGTAAGAACATCCATGAGTTTTTTCCTTCTCATATTCTATCTTTTTTATTTTTGTAATTTGATGATGTTTGAACCCTTGATTTCTCTAATTTTGTGTTTATTTTCATTCATGGGTATTGACTAGTTTGTTAGTTCTATGGTTTGATGTAGCTCTACTTGAACTATGTTTTGATGATTTAGTTAATTGAAAATCCAATTTCATTTGAATTCATTTGTGTTCTCTATGCTTAATGCCTATAGTTTATTTTTCCAAATAAGTTAGTTGATTTTGATGTGTGGAATTGGTACTTGGGAAAGGGAATTTCATATGTCGGATTTGAGATACACACCTAAGTAGTATCCAGTTCGGGGGGCCGTACTACTTGGGTAATCGCATTTGTGTCTTGATCTTAATAATGTTTGTGCATTTTAGTTGATATGAATGTCAATTTTAGACGTTCATGCATATTATCTCATTTAACGCTCATGAGAGGTAATGAGGTTAGATTAAAGCCATTGATTAATGAATTAGATGAAGTTTATTAACACTTGCTAAATCGGATAAGCATAGGAATAGTAGAGTGAAATCAATTCCCTAGAACCTTACTTGTGTATTTTTATTCATTCAGTTTTGTTAGGTCATTTTAGTTTACTTTATTTATTTAAATTTTCATTTTTGTTGTTTTTTTTTTTCAATTTGTCATTCAAATAATCCTAGCGTTTATGAATTTCAGTAATTAACTTAAAATTAAACATAATTCTCGTGACATCGACAACTTTACTTATCACTTTATTACTTGTGTGACTCATATACATGCTATCATCTATTATCCTATTGCAAATGTCATTCATGCAGGAATCAAGTCAAAGATGTCCAAAGTGCACCAAAAATACAATACATAGCTTGAGTCATTCACGACTTGCACGCAAAACATTGTCTTTGCTCCACAAATAGTAAAGTTAGCGCGGACAAAAACAAAAAAGAGAAAGCTGCGACACGAGATTACTCATCAGACACAGGCTAATCAGCTTGACTATTCTTCGGCTCTACTTCAGGAGTCGACTCTATAGTATCCTTATTCAGTTGACCCGATACTCCAGCAACCTCACTATTAGCTTGCTTAGGCTCTTCCTCCTCCCCCACATTGAACATGAAGTCAGCGAGCTTAGCAATTTCCACCTCAGCCTCGGCAAGGATGAGTTGGCCATCACGAAATGCACAGAGCGATATGAGATGAGCCCGCGAGTAGTCAACAGCATACTGGTCACTCGCCTCCTCTTCGAGTTGCTGGATCTGCTAAATTTTCACCTTTGAGGATGACTCACTGTCTATAAGCTTCCTTTTTAGCTCTTTCATAGCTTTCTCCTCGGTCGCAAGTTTCTCTCGTAGCCCGATGATCTTAAGATCCTTTGTCGCTTGAATATTCTTGACGTAAGCAAAGAGATAAGCAAAAACGAGACCAAGGTGCATATTCTGCAATATCAGCGCAGCAAGCATCAGCAGAATCAACAAATCAATCAAAGGAACAACAACTCAAGCAACCGAGTCATTCACCTGAACTGATTAGCCACTATATGTCTTAACCAACTCGTTTAGATCAAGGCCCATAAGCAAGTCCAAAGCAGCTTGGGTGAGCAACCCCGAGCCGAGTGCAGAAGCAGCCTCCAGATCTTTCTAAATAGACACCGTGTCAGCAAGCATTAACTCATATGGTATAGCCCTACCTCGTTTCCTTTTCAGTGGACGAATGGTGGAAGATGACTTTGGAGAACCAACGTCCAGGTCAATTGGTTCGGTGGCCAATTTCCTTGAGTCTTCAACTTTGACCTTGCCCTTGGAAGCCGAAGGCTTGATAATCCTTTCCATCACCTTCTCGTGCAACATGAATTCCTTCTTCACCTTCAGAGATGGAAAGACCACAAGCAACAAGTTGAGTAACCAATCAACACCAAAATAGATCAAGAAAGGTAAGAGAAAACATACTTGACATAATTTCAGCAGCAGAAGTAGAGCGAGTCCTCGCAGCAACTCGGGGAGTGGTAGGCGCAGAATTGGTAGCCCAAAACTTGGCGATCCGACTTCAAACATCTAGAGTCAACTTCAGAAGTTTGTTCAACACACACTCTGCATGCAAAGTTAGTAGAAGTAACAAAGCATCAAATCAACTCCAGGAAGGAAAGACACTTATCAGGCTGACCCTAAACCATTGGAGAGATCCAAGGACAGCTCGGAGCATCGATCGAGCCACGGATCATGGCATGTCAGTTCTTTGAAAAATGGTCAGTCAACCGGATCTCGTCAAAGGAAAAGATTATTCTTCTTCCTTTGTGCCAAGATGAGCCTTCCCTTAGATAACGAATTCTTTTTTAGCGAGTAAAAGCACAGGAGATCCACCACCGACGGTTCTATTTCGGCTTGAGACCCTAAAGCAGACATACCGTACAACACTCTCCATGTGTTCGGCATCAATTGACCGATCACTATCCCATAGTACTAAAGAAACTCGGAGGCCAACTCTAGCAGTGGGAATCTCATCCCCGAAAGCAACGATTGAGCAAGTTTTAATAAGTTCTGATTAAAACATTAGTATAATCCAAGGATTTTAGACTGGATTGGACTGAATGATAAATAAATTGGACTAAATTGATTGGATTTTTAAAGAAATTTTCATAATTGAATTGGACAATGAATGCTTAAAAAAATAGTTGGTTTCGATCCAATGCTTTCTGGTAATTGACTTTTGTGTTGGTAAGAAAATATAGTTAAGTAGCTTACAAAAAGTAATCTACCATAATGCTTTCCAGCAGTTGGAGTTGGAAACGCTAGTAGATTATTGTAAGTAATGTACCAGGATAATTTTTGGCGATTGAGCTGGAGATAGCTGGTTATTTTGTGTTTGAAATGAAAATATTATGGGAGATTACTTTTCAAAATACTCTTTCATGATCGGAGATCAGCTATGACAACGAGAGACTATAAGTGACCCGTGTTGATTTTGATGACATCCAGTAGATTACCGGTGGTAATCTATTATTACCTTTTTAACTAACATGGAGTAATTTCAGTAAGATATGTCATGTTGACCTTTGATTTATCTAATTGGAGGTCATAAAATAGAAACCACTATAGATGAAGTAACAATCCAAAGGTGTCCTTTCTTAGGGGCAATCCCACAAATCAAGCGACAAAGTTTCTTGGAAACTACTTTTGGCTTTTTAGGTTCAAAATATGCTTCTGAAAGTGTTTTCACTAGTAAAACTTACGGATTACACGACGGTTATTAACCGTCATGTAAAGTTTACACGACGGTTAGACAACCGTCATGTAATCCAACGTCGTGGAAGATACCACGATGGTTATATAACCATCGAGGTATCTCAATATTACACGACAGTTAACACCGTCGTTGAATCAAGAAATATAGTAGCAGAACGCGGCAAAATGGCTACATTACATGACGGTTTTGAGCCAAAACTGTCGTGTAATGTAGCCATTTTACCAAAAAAAGCAAAAATTTTCTTTCAATTAAGGCCAATTACACGATGGTTTTGGCTGAAAACCGTCGTGTAATGTGCTTCAGTACACGACGGTTTTCAGCCAAAACCATCATGTAATTTTGCTTGAAAAAAAAATTTCTGGGTTTTTTGGTGATTTCCCACGGGTGGCCTAACCTGTGTGTTATCCAATACGTGATCAAAGATATTATCTACATTGTATCAAAGTAAAAATACATACCATATATTACATTACAAGTTTACATATCATAATTAATGAATTGCATTACATGGCTAGCCTATTCTCCCCTAATCAAATCCAAATCATCAGAAGTAAAAAATTCTTTACTTTCAAGTACGTCAATTCCATTCAACACTATGTCCCTCATAAAACCTAAAACAAAATAACCACATTCAACACTTCCCTCTTGGAGAGGACAAGGATAGTCCGAGATTTTCATTTTACAGTCTCGTCTCCTTCTAATCCCTTCTCCGGTCATAATCTTCCAATCCGTTAGGGCCTTAAAAAGTTCGTAAAATTCAAACTAATTAAGATGCATATAATTTAGATTAAATCAAAAATTAACATATGAAAATTGACTTACATTGTCATTAGATTAGTAAAATCGTCTCGTTTCTTCTCTCAAAGAGGATCAAAATAAAGGACGAGGTCCTCCCACGGGTCAATGACTCCCAAAACCCAATGCCTCCCTCTGTTATGTGGCACAAGATAAAGTCGTCCTTTTGGTGCGTCACGCAAAAAGTCGACAAGAGAATCGGCACGCTCTCTCATGCCAACATCTTCAATATATGTTCTAACCGGTGAGATCAAGGTTGGAGATACAAACATAAACTTCTCAACTTGCCCGTTAATCCTACATAGTTCCTCCAAATATCTACATAAGCATATCAAAATTGTTACTCTTCCTGACATATAGAAGAATTTCCAGATAAAAAAAAATTTAGAGATAGAATGATGTACCTGATGTATACTAATATACAATTCACACTGATTTCTTGTAAATTAATGAACTCATAAATATCATCAAAGCTCAGAAAGACAGGCATGTCAAAACCCATGATCGTATATGGTATTGGGACCTCTATCTGACTACCTTGATGCATGGAACTATGTGCATAATAAGCCAAAGGCCTCATCTCCATGTTCAATTTACTAAGTCAAACAAAGCTTCATGTTGTTGCGCATCCTGTTGTATCTCAGTTCGAGAGTCGATCGTTTTTCTTCTAAGCTTTTTTTAGCGTTTTTGTCACTCAGCTACTGGGTCAGGAACATGACTAGGCCCTCGACTCGCCTTGTTCATACTCATGGCGAGCTCAACTAATGTTTTAGGCCAAGCAACAAACCCATTAACAGCCTCCTCCACAGTTGTTGCCTCGTACGTCGAAATAGGTTATGCTGCTTTTTTTTTAATTTTGGCACATTGATTGACACTCGCATGTTCCCTTCACCCAGTGGAATCCCATGGACTGCATCGGTGGGAAGGCTCTCCAACCATGCTCTTCCAAACGCAACAAGCAACTGTACACCACGAAGTTCATCGAAAATATAGAGCTTACACTCCTGACTGTCGACCGACATGGTTGGCGGATTAGACACTCCATGTTGTTTTTCTTGGACAGAGCAACTAGCCTTAAAGCTATTGTGTTGGTCCACGGTTGGCACATTCTCTTCGTCAAACGACGGCTCCACATCTTTGTTCGCACATAGACCACGCACCAACGCCTTTAATTCTTCTATTTAACGTCTCATTGATTGTACTTCATTATCTCTATTCGAACTTCGATTTAGGTTGAAGTACTGAGACTGCTTTACGAACTTTGATTGCCCACGGATACGTCCTGGGTGTTCGGGTCTAGATAATGCTTGCGTCAATACATCACTAGTGTCAACTGATTTGAAAGTGCCTTGGCTCTCCTGTGTGTTGTACTCCATCTACAAGATAATTAAGAGAACTCATTTAAGCTTAAGTGTTATAAGTATGTATAGTAGTGATGAAGAATTTATTGTAAGTTAGTAAACTTACTCTCAACTCGCTAACTTTTTTACATGCTGGATCTTTCAACTCTCCATCTGAGCCTGTCCGTGAATCTAGCCACAAATCATCTCTTTTTTCCCATTTCCCATTCTTCTTAAACTGTAATTTAACATCGTTAGTATACATGAGGACATTAAATAAATAATTTGCCTACGATTTATTACAAACAAAATTTATTGACATACCTTTTCGTGGTCAAGCTTTCTATATCCGTCTCGGCCTCCTCTCGATGAGTATTCATTATTGATCCTTATTTCGCTTCCATGATCCGAAAGTTGTTGGAATTGTGAGGATGTTCTATACTGAACGAATTTCACCCAATCATCTTCTTCTATATTGGGGTAGTTGTCAATAGCATTTTGAGGCCGTGTCCACACACTATCTTCTGTTACAAAGTCCTCAACAAACGTCTTGTACAGATCATGTCGAAAATTCCTTGCAACTCCACTACATGTGTGACGCCCCGACTTCCCAAGCCAGGTCGACACCATACATACTTGTTCTTTACTTGGAAATTTGAGAAATTTTTTTTTTTTTTAAAACATATTCACATACGTCATCTTGTAGAGAAAAACTTGTTATGCACACATACCATATTGAAAGTATAATTTTAAGTCTTCAAACTTCATACATATAACAAAACCTAATATGCTTTTGAAGTATTAACATATTTTCTGATAATTAGATGCGGAAAATTATGCGTAGTGGTATCCCACACCGCCCTTCACCCGCCGCATCGTCCGCATAGCCCACCAATTAAACTGCAGGCTTCTTACCTACAGTATGAAATATAAGAGTGAGCTTTCGCCCAGCAAGTTCAAACATAATCTCACAAAATATTTCAAGCATCTTTAAAACAGAAACATGCCAATCATCACGAAACTCATGCATGAATCATTTTATGATTGATTGAATGTTTTATGTTTCATTATAGACTCAATCTTTATTATCTTGTCTCAACATGTGGGCCCATAGTGTCCGTACCAAAAGCGCGCAGCCTCCAGACAAAGCTAGGGTTTGCAAGGCCCTAACAGTTCTGGGAATTATAACTTGACCCTTCACAATCACGGAAGGTAAATATCACCACTGAAACATGTAACCTCCTCGATCACAGGAGGTTGGTACGACACCTTACTTGATTATCTTACCATGTGATTTAACATTAGTGAACATGCTTCATGATGTCACTATATCATATCTTACTCAACATTTGTCATAACATGGCCTTCTTGAAAACATGTCATTTTTGGAACCATGGCATTTTTAAAAACATGGCATTTCTGAAACCATGGCACTTTTGAAAACATAGCATTTCTGAAAACATGGCATTTCTGTAAACATGGTATAACATGTCATAACATAACTTAGCACATCATAGACATAGCATAGCATCACACGTCATGGCATCACATATCATAGCACAACATAGCATGTATACTTGAAAATATAGTATACTTGAAAATAGTCTTTACTATTTTCATACTGTAGGTGAGGTTTGATACTTGCCTGATATGCTAGGTTCCGGGTTTTGTTGCTTTAACTCAGAACGCAACTGCAGGTTCCTTCCTTCTATTAAAAAGAACAAAGGATAAGAATCCTATAAAATGCTGGAGACCTTTCCAACATTCTAGTTATATGTCCCCCCACACATGTCTCGATCATTTACTAGGTTATTAATTGTAACCCTAGAATTTGTGGTTAACCAAACTTGATTCATTACTTGTTAGGTTACTTGAGATAACCTTGGGTATTAAACTTAGGTATATATGAATAGTATCAGGTTACTATCCCTATTATCGGGCCTAAACTTTAGTAACTTGGGTATCCTTCCCGGTTACTATCCGTCAACCTTTTGTTACTTTACTTTGGCTTTTAAAATCCAATTTGAAGATTTTGACTAAAAATCTTTTGTTTAACTTTAAAATTCGTGGTTTTCAAAGTAGGTCTTTATAAAATCATTAAAGGCTGAAAACTGCTATTGGAACAGTTTCCCTAGTCAAAACAGTGGTGTTGGTGCAAAAATACAGTTTCTCTGCTTGTATTTAGAAAATCATGTGCAGGAATTTCTTGCTCTATGCACAGTTTTTAGAAATCCGTGTCAGTTTAAAAATCCAATTTGAATTTGAAACAATTTTCTTCACGAAAGTTTTAGCTCTCAAAAAATCCTAAAACTTTTGTGTTTTACGAAAAATTTAATTCGGACTCTAACGCGTTCATATTGCCATTTGAACTCACCTGGTCGTGCATAAATCCTGGGCACGGTCAGGCTCGGGTTTTTGTTTTGCAAAAACAAAGGCCTTTGGAGCCTTATTTTCAAAAACTGTTTGCGCAGTCCTCTAGGAAAAACTGTTCCGAGCAACTTTCGTTTTTTAAGTTTTTCTAAATTCGGCCTCTAAAGGCCTTAAAATCGGCTTACCGTAAAACTAGTCAGGATCCACCCGAACCTGGCAGTTTTTCGGTTTAGAGTTCGTTTTACGTCCTAGACGTGGAACCTAGCTCAACCAGCCACCGCGGGAGCTCTAATACACACATGCAGCGGTTTCTAACGTTCCAAACCATCATTACATAAACATTCATCAACAATAATCACATCAAACACTTAGTGTGCATAATCAAGCACAAACTTAAATATAATTGGGGACATATAACCTTAGCATGCATCAAACATATAAACCTTAATTTCATGCAGCCAAAGCATAAAATCATGTATGACTTAGTAAATAAAACACCTAAACCCTAACTTGAATCAAGCACCAACCAAAATTCTAAGCTAGGCATAAAAAGTAAATTGAGCTTATGCTCTTACATCCAATGGCTTGAATACACTTAAACTTCTCAAATTGAATGCTCAATTTAAAGCTTAGGGTTGGAAGGATTACCTATAGGGTTTGGAATTGATTTCTCAAACTTGGATTCCAAAACTTTTTTTTTTTTTCCTTGGCTGCCACCCACCGGTCCCTCCACCAAATCTTGCACCAAAATTTTAGTTAATCCTTTGGTATTTCCTTGAACCAAAATCAACCAAAACCAAACAACATTTTTCCTTACCTTCTCTCCTTATCACAGCCGGCCACTAGGCCTAGAAAAGGGCACCAAATTTTTCAAAACCTTTGCTTGATGTGGTAGAGAAAAACCGACCACCCTAGCACTGAAACCCCCTTGGTTCTCAAATTTTTTTTTTCTTTGTTCTTGCTCACACTTAGAAGTCCGGATTTTTGAGGGAGAAAATGGCAAGAGTTTGGTTGTTTTTTTTTTTTTTAATTTTTGAGGCCAAAACCGCCCCCCCTTGGCAGCCTATTTATAGGTGAAGTTTTGGATTTTTTTGCAAAAAAATTTTGGTTCACCTTTTGCTCATAAATCCTTGGAGCAAAACTAATTGCAAAAAGTTTTGCTATTTTGCCCTCCAAGTGGCCGGCCCTTATTGGTTGCCTTGGTAGCCAAGTTTTTAATTTCTTTCCACTTTTTTTTATTAAATAAATGATGTCATAATTAAGGATAAGGTGATGTCATTCACCTTAAGCCTTGTTTGGCTATTCTCATCATTAAGCAGTCCATTTTTGAGCTACACAGATATTTCCAATACTGTGTTCACTTATACACAGTATTTATTTAACTAAAATTTATCTGTTGTAAAAACGGACAGTATAAAATTTTTCTTATTTTTCCGAGCCCTTTTCGTCTTTAATTCCTACTTGGTGTGCTTGATTTTCTAAGGTGGTTTTTTTTAAAAAAAAAAAGCCTATTCATGTTATCTCAACCGTAAAGACGGTTTTCGCAGTATTTTTCCCATACTGCTTATCATATCACAGTACCGTCTTACTCTAGTCAACCCTTGACTATTCTGGTCAACTTTGACTTTTTTTATCAAACTTTGACCATCATAACTTAATGAAATTCCGTCATGCCTGTTTCCTTAAAAGGTCTATTATGGAGTCTCGTAATTAATTTACCGAGAACTCAGCCTTATATTGATAAAATTATGAACTTTGTATTGGTATTCATAATTTTCATAAAATTGCGCATAAACACATAATACGAGCTTTAGATTTCTTATATACAAGAAAATCATGAGTTCGTAAAAATTTTTGAATATTACAACATGATTTTAAACAAGTACTCCGAAAGCAATCATCCACGGTGAAAGAAGTAACAGATTCTTTCCAAATTATTTCTTTCAATCTGTCTAAATCACGGGATCTCCAATCTTGTATCCATATTGGAACGTTCTCTCGAGCGAGCACACCAATCTAGCTCATCAATTCATCACCGTGCTTCCCTTCCGGTTGTCCTTTCTCGTCAAAGGTGACTTCAATTCGTTCACCTCTTTTCCTTGCCATATGATGCGTTTCATAATAGATGCCCTTCGCTTGCCATTGACATTGGGATCCAATGGGTTTTTTCTTCGTGCTCGTCCCTTTTTGGAATCTTCCATTGTATTTTGGCTCATGTTTTATTCCAACGCTCACCTATATTTATTGCAACACAAATTAAAAAAAAAAGTATGGCGGACCAATATAATCAAATCAAATTAACATTCACTACCAATAACCTTAACAAAACCAAGCACACATTACACGAATTTTTTAAAATGGCAAAAAATTGCACAAACTTATCGTGTACTAATTTCACCAATAAAAAACCTAAAACCTTGATATTATCCAAAATAAAAGTCAATTTTGACATTTCATTGAGCATGTGGTGTGTGGAAAAAGAACCATGTAGAAAATTGTGTGTAAAGTACCAAAACCGTGCACAAAAGATTCTAAAATATAGTGCAACAACTAAAAAACCAAGCACACTAGACTAGAATAACATTCCATATGATTATCCAAAAAACAAATCAATTTTGGCATTTCATTGAGCATGTGGCGGGCGGAAAAAAATCCGTGCACCACATGCACCAAAACCGTGCACCACATGCACAAAAACTTAGAGCAATAACTAAAAAACCGAGCACACTACACTAGCATCAAATTTCATATGATTATCCAAAACAAAAATCCATTTTGGCATTTCATCGTGCATGTGGTGGGCGGAAAAATTCTGTGCACCACATGCACCAAAACTTAGAGCAACAACTAAAAAACTGAGCACACTACACTAGCATCAAATTCCATATGATTATCCAAAACAAAAATCCATTTTGGCATTTCATCGAGCATGTGGTGGGTGGAAAAAATCCGTGCACCACATGCACCAAAACCGTCCACCACATTCACCAAAACTTAGAGCAACAACTAAAAAACCGAGCACACTACACTAGCATCAAATTCCATATGATTATCCAAAACAAAAATCCATTTTGGCATTTCATCAAGCTTGTGGTGGGCGGAAAAAATCCGTGCACCACATGCACCAAAACCGTCCACCACATGCACCAAAACTTGGAGCAACAACTAAAAAACCGAGCACACTACACTAGCATCAAATTCCATTTGATTATCCAAAACAAAAATCCATTTTGGCATTTGATCAATCATGTGGTGGGTGGAAAAAATCCATGTTCAAAAATGTGTATAAAGTGCCAAAACCGTTCACATTACATTCATCTCCAAAGAGCAACAACAAAAAAAAACATTCAAACAACACTACAAATTACACTCCAAGCAAGTTATTAAAGCATTGTGTGTTCATTGTTTTGTTACAAAACAAGAAATTAAGCAATATGGAAGTCACCTTGCATTTCTTTAAAGAAAAATAGGCACGGCCACACCGAGAGAACGAGATGGTAGGCGGCGGCGGTGACGGCGGCTTGACCGGTTTTTAAGAGAGAGGTGGCGGCGGGTGGGCAAAGGAGGTGGGAGAAATGAAGGGTGGAAAATGAAGAGAAAACTTTTAGTTGTCTAGAGGGTGGTGGGCAGAAAATGAGGAGAAATGAATAGGAAAGTGTATTTAAGTAATGGGTTTTCGCGTGGATTTGAAAGCATGAAATTTTAAAATTTTCAAAATTTTCGGAGGATTACACGATGGTTATTAGAACTGTCGTGTAATCTTTACAAAGCCGTCATGTAATCCTTGGATTACAGGATGGTGTTTAAAAAACCGTCGTGTAATCCTCTGATTAGACGACGGTTTTGTCCAAAAACCGCCATGTAAATGTAGTCCAGTTTTGTCATCACAGTTTTTTTTCTCCTATCATCCCACGGCCTACTACCCATGTGTTATTTAAAAAGTGACCCATACGGTAGTATTGATCCCTGTTCAAAATTAATGTTTAATATATATAGAGCAACTAACATAGCAAAATAAATATAACATATCTTGAATTAAAATAAAATAGTAATGATGTACAAATTAAATGACATAATGTTCAAGTTTTTTTTATTTTTTTCTTTGCTTCCTCAACACGTGTCCATTCAATATCGGGTCGAAGCAAGTGAGAAACATCATCATTGAATTCATCAATCTCCTCAACCAGTGGCAATCCCTTTGTTAATGATGGAATGTCGGAGCAATCTTCCTCATCTTCTTGACCATCACGGATCAATTTTGGCTTCATCGGCAAAACTAAGAACAACTCTACATTGTTGGGATCCGTTGTATAAAATACTTGGATTGCTTGTGATGCCATAATGAATGGATCATTTTTGTATCCCAATCCTCTAAAGTCCAACACTGTGATGCCATCACTGTCAATCCTGACATAATTATTGTCGGCTCACTTGCACTTAAAGAGTGCTACTTGAAATCCACAGTAATCAAGTTCCCAAATATCTTCAATGAAACCGAAGTAGTTCATTGTAATACCTGGATTTTTCCGATATCACTATTTCCTTTAAAGAAATTGAATGTATACCATAGAGGTATTTTTGAAAAAACTCGGTTAAGAGTTTTCTTACATTTTATGAGTTTTTATGATTCAATAAAACTCAAAATGGATTGCTTAGATTAGCAACGGCCTTTTTAGTCAAAAAGAACGAAAAAGTATAAGATTCAAAGAAAGTCAAAGTTTGACCAAGAATGGTCAAATGGTTGACTTTACAGTATTATGAAATGCAGTATGGAAAAGATACTGCGGAAACCGTCTTTACGATTGAGTTAGCATGTATAGGCTTTAAAAACCACCTTAGAAAATCAAGCACACCTAGTGAGGATTAAAGACAAAAAGGGCTCGGAAAGATAAGAAGAATTTTATACTGTCCATTTTTACGCAGGTAAATTTTGGACTGCAGTCAAGTAAAACTGTACTGAATTGTACTGTGTATTAGTGAACACAGTATTGGATTTATCTGTGTTAGCTTAAAATTGGACTGCTTTTTCAAAAAAGTAGCCAAACAAGGCCTTAGGATGACATCACCTACCTCTTTGATTTATGACATCATCTTATTTGGATTTGTGACATCATAATTCCATGAACCAAGCCTTTAAAGACAAGTGTCTTGTTCTAGAACATTCCTTCTTGTTCTCCAAAGTTCATGGCCGGCCACCTAGCATGCCTTTTTGGCAAATTTTCAAAAATTTAGGGGTCAAATTACAATTTTTAAAAGTTCCCCTTTTGCCTATAAATAGGGGTGACCTTTATTCATTTTATTCAAAATCCTAGCCAAACTCTTGTCTTTCTTCTTCACCAAAATCCGAAGCTTGGGAGAGAAGAGAGAGAAAGGGAAAAACAAAAAAAATTTCAAGGGGGTTTTGCTTAGGGAGTGTTCGGATTTGTAGTGGAAAGCCAAAGGAAAAGTTTGGAAACTTTTGGGACCATATTGGCCAAGTGGCCGAGTGTTAGGGGAGGAAGAAAAGGAAGAGAAAAAACAAAAGTGAAGTGGGAAGGCTTGGTGGTGGGGCCGGATTTGTGGTGAACCAACCAAGTGACCAAAAGAATTTTGGTGCCCTTAGGTGAGTGGTGAGGCCGGTTGTGTTGACCTAGGAGGAAGGAGAAATTTTTGGTGCCCAAACCCTAGTCTTGAGCCAAGGTATTTTTCTTTAAGCCCTAAGCTTGCAATTGAGCTTTCAATTTGAAATTTATTTGTATTTCAAGTTGAAAAATGTAAGAGCATAAGCTCAAGTTTTCTTTGCCCTAGATTGATTAGGTGTGGTGCTTGATTAAGTTTTAAGGGTGGTTTGATGTTTAATTTGTTATGAGCTTTAATTTGTGTTTATGCTTGTTTGAATGTTAGGATGCATGCTAGATGGATGATGAATTGTATGTCCCCTGTTTTTATGTGCAAGCCGGTCCTAGAATTGCATGCTAGGTTGTTAGTTTTGATTATGGAATGGTATGTGTATGTATGGATTGGTGAGACAACTTAGAACCATGCAAACCTAAGCTAGAACAATGCGGGTTTTGGTTTGCATGGGCGCGTTTGAGTTGCATGTTTGTTCATGTGGGATGTTAGAAAATGCTGCATGTGTGCGATCTACGCTCCTGCGTGTTTGGTTGAGGTAGTTGCGCGAAATAGGACGTAAAATGAATGTGAGAACAAAAACTGCCAGTTCGGATGTGAACTCCCCAGTTTTCTAAAAAGTGGAATTTGAGGCCTTTGAAGGCCGAATTGGGAAAAACGTAAAACATAAAAGTTGTAGAGAACGATTTTTTCTAGAGGGCAGCGTGGATGGATTTCCAAAATAAGGCTCCAATGGTCTTCGTTTTCATAAAAATCCGAGCCTGATCCGTGCCCAGGATTTGTGCACAAGCAGGTAGGTTCAAACGCCAAAACGAACCAGTTAGAGTCCGAATTAAATTTTTCGTAAAACATGAAAGTTTTATGATTGTTCGAGAGCTAGAACTTTCATGAAGACAACTTTTTCAAAATCGGAATGGATCTTTAAACTGACACGGTTTTATAAAGACTGTGCAGGGAACAGGAAATTCCTGCACAGGATTTTCTAAAAACAGTTCGGAAAAAAATTGTATCTTTCCCAAAACCACTGTTCTGACTAGGGAAACTGTTCCAAAGGTAGTTTCTAGCCCTAAATGATTTTACAAAAACCTATTTCAAGAATATGAATTTTTATGAGTTAAGTAAAAGTTTTTTGAAGTTAATTTACCCAAGTTTCCAAAGAAATGGAAAATGGATTTTTAAACCAAATTGGGTAAGCAAGATGATCACGGGTAATAACCGGAAGTAATATCCGAGTTACTAGGCCAAAGCCTAAAGCTCAAGTTTGACCCGTATAGGGTTGACCTTAGTTGACCAAAAGTTGACTTTGGTTGACCAAGAGTTTGACTACAAATAACCTTAAGGGTTAGTCAAGATAACCCTAAAGGATACCAAGATTAATAAATTGGACTAAGATATAGGGTTAATTAAAGTAACCCAATGGTTTATAAACAAAGATAAAGCCCAAGGTTAGGAAGGTAACCTAACCCTAATGGTATATATGATGATTTAGCACGTAAGAATACTATTTGTAACCCAGTAAGACATCTAGAATTGGGGACATACAACTAGGATTATGTAGGCATGTTGGTTAGATCACCAACATTCCACAATACTAATTAGAACCTCACCTATGTCCTTCAACAAGTAGGAGGGAAACTGCAGCTGTACTCAGAGAAGGAGCAACACTACGCAGGACATAGCAAGAGAGGTAAGTACAACCACCGCCTACAACATAGGCTTTGTTGTGGTACTTGCCCAAGTATGTTATTGTTAGATGTATGCTAGGGGTGTATGCCTTATTGTATGTTATGTTGTTGATGCTATGTTATGTTGTTGTTGCTATGCTATGTTATTGTTATGTCATGCTATATGCCTTGTTAATTCTATGTTGTATGCTAAGTTATGAAGTATGATAAGTCAAGGTAAGTTCATGATGAAGGTTATGTTATGATTATTAAGACAAGAAGCATGTATGTATGAGAACACGAAGCATGTTCACGAAATCTTATAAGAATAATAAGATCAAGTATGACATGACAAGATGAAAAGAAAGTAAGATGGCGAGCAAGTCGCCTGTGTTGTACCGACCCGCGTTAGGTCGGGTTGAGCTATGGCAAGAGTAAGTCCATAGTCGCGCACCCGGTACATACACACAAGTAAGGGGCCCATAAGTAAGATAAGTAATGAAAGTAAGCTAAGAATGAATTGAGCATAATACGAGCATAAATGAACCATGCATTATGATGTGTATGTTACGCTATGATGAATGAAGTTAAAAAGTAGAACGATATGTATGAGAAGTTAAGTTAGAATATGTAAGGTTAGATTATGTTTGTTGATGTCGCGGTATAGGAAGTTGTACTTGCTGAGCGAAAGCTCACTGTCTTACGTTTATGCTGTAGGTAAACAACCTACCAGCAATGGTTGATGCAAGATGGAAGGGCGTGGCGGGGCAAACTGTGAAATGTGGGAGATCGATCCGCTACGCGTTTTGTTCCTTATGTATTTATGTTATTTTAAATATGCTTGAAAAAGATACGTTTATATGTTGCACATTTTATGCCATATAAAAAAAAATTTCCGCTGCTTTTCGTAAGTATGTAAGTATGTACGAGAAGCCCAGTATGTATGTATGTATGGTAACGGCCTGTGCTAGGCGGGTCGTTACATTCATGTTTCCATAGACTGGATTCTTGTCCTTTGCAGATGAAATATGCATGGCCTTAGCATGAATACTAACACCACTATTTTGAACGGGATGCTTCTCATCTCTTTCGCGAGTGTAGAATGTATAACCATTGACGAAGTATGATGTATACCGTGTAACTATTGTTGATGGTCCTCTAGCAAGGTTCATTAAGTCTTGCGAAAAGCCGTCCTTCTGAAAGACATGTCATCGTATCCACAGACGAAACGTCCGATTGTGTTCATCTTGTAACAACTTTTCATTTCTTCCTCTTCTTGGATTTCTATCTCTTAATTCCTGCAGGTGAACCTCAATAAAAGACTCCAATTCAACCCTATTATGTAAAGTATAGAGACAAGCTTGCTCCCATTCACCTCGATTTACCGGCGATGAAATGCCGACGGATAGTCTTTTCGAGTCAATGTTTGTAGTCTTTGGCAACCCAATCGCTTCCGCGTTGGACAAATACTCTGAGAAAAATTCGATCGATTCCTCCGCTATGTAGCTTTCTACTATACATCCTTCCGGCCTATTTTGGTTCTTGACATAACCCTTCAAAACCTTCATGTACCTTTCAAAAGGATACATCTATCTCAAGTACACCGGTCCACATAGCTTAACTTCCCATACTAAGTGCACCATTAGATGAATCATTATGTCAAAAAAGGAGGGTGAAAAGTACTTCTCAAGGAAGCACAATGTCTTAACCAACTCTGATTGTAGCGAATCTAGTGTAAATGGATCAATTACCTTAGAGCATATCGAATTGAAAAAAGAGCATAACTTGGTAATTGCGAATCTCACATCCTTCGTTAAAACTCCTCGCAAGGCAAGCGGTAATAGCTGTTGCATCAACATATGACAATCATGTGTTTTCATTCCAATCAGCCTCAGATCCTTCATAGACACCAACCTTTTGAAGTTGGAAGAATACCCGTTGGACACTTTTAAAGAAGCGAGTCACTCACAAAGCTTTCTTTTTTCTTATCTTGATAATATGTACTTTGCCGGAGGTAAGTAAGTGTAACGCCCCGGCCATCTACGTAGGGCCAACTACGTAAACATGGGCCGTTACTTTTCTTACTTAACTTAATTATTAATTTATTTGCTTGAAACTTTTAGAAAATTTCAGAATAAATTTTTTTTTCTTTTAAAACTGTAAAAGACTTTATTTTAAACTCAAACTTAAACTTGACTTATCATCATACATATTCATATGTACTCACTCGAGTACTGAGCTTTCATTTGAAAGCTATCATATTCATACCGTGAACCAAACCCGACCTAGTGCGGATTGGTACTACACGAGGCAACTTGTTGCCATCATACTTGAAAACTTTTCCTTACTCATACCATTACTTCATTATAGCGTAACATAACATATAACATAATATAACATATTTTACAAAACATATTGCACAAAACTTATTTTCCAAAACTCGTGGCGGTGTCCATTCCACATTTCACAGTTGCAGTGCCAGCCCTCCACTGGCTTGCATCAAGTATTGCCTGTAGGTTGCTTTACCTACAGCATGAACGTAAGTAATGAGCTTATGCCCAGTAAGTACAACGTTCAATCCGCAAAACATTTTATAAAAGAATGCATGAACCGTTTATGCTTTCTTATAAATCAATTATGCTTTCTTATTTTAACTTGGTACTGTTCCTTTATATGTCATATGTGCACGTACCGTGGTACATCGCTATGGAGTGACTGAAGGCGGCCATTCCAATCCAATTCAAATCATGGAACAAACCGTTTAACATGGAGTGATTGGGGCAGCCAATCCAATTCAACTCAAACCATAGACTAAACTGTTTAAATCTGCCCTCGTGGCAAGTCGGTACGACACAATAACATTAACTTGTCTTGTCTTATAACTTAAAACAGGTTCTTACCATGTGGTTTAATATTAGTGAACATGCCTCATGATGTCACTATATCAAAACATATAACATAACATAATATCAATCATAACATAAAATATCAAAATATAAGACATCATAACATAAACATCATAACATAGGCATCATAACATAAACATCATAGCATAACATCATAGCATAAACCATCATAACATAAACATCATAACATAAAATATCATAGCATAAAACCTCATAACATAAACCATCATAATATATGTAAATCATGTAAATCAATACATGATTTCTTGAAAACATGCCATGCAACAAAAACGTTTTGTTCATGCTGTAGGCGGAGTTGTACTTACCTCTTGTCCCATGCTCTTGGTCTATCGTTCCATTGAGGCACGATAACATGTCATATTCCTGTTTCAAACAGGACGTAAGATATGGATCATCCTATCTTATCATAAATTAAAATCATTAAATGTTGGTATCCTAACCAACATTCATGAGTGACCTTAGTTATAAGTCCCCCACATCTTCTAAAGAGAACTCAGTCGGTTACTTGCCGTAACCCTAGGGCTCATGGCCCAACCAGACATAAATAGTAACTCGTTAGGTTACTAATCTTACTAAGGCCTTATAACTTTTAGAGTAACACCCCATTAGATTACTATCGGTAATCATAGGGTAAAGCCCAACTTGATAATTCGGTATCCTAACCGGTTACTATAAGTTATCTCTTATAAAAACCGTATTTTAATACAATCATATCTTTTAAGTAAAGACAGTTAAAAACTGTCAAACTCTGAAAACAATACTTAAAAACAGTTTCTTAATTTAAGTATCAGTGCATGTGCAGGGATTTCCTACTTTTGTACTGTTTTCTGAAAACCCTGTGCAGGAATTTCCTATTACCTGCACAGTTTTGGAAAATCAGGTTTTATCTTAAAATCTGTTTAGAATCTAAGAAAACTTTCTTCATGAAAGTTTTAGATCTCAAAAAATACTACAACTTTGGTTCTTTGCTGAAAACTCGGTTCTGCCTTTAACTAATCCGTTTTCCTTGTTGAAGTCCCCAGGCCGTGAGCACAAGTCTGGCCCGCCCAGGAGTTCCCAGTCTCGGATTTTAATAAAAAGAGAGGCCTTTGGAGCCTAGTTTTCAAAATCTGTCCATGGTGTCCACTAGGAAAAACCCTTCTCTACAACTTTCATGTTTTAATTTTTTCCAAATTCGGCCTTTAAGGGCCTCAAAACCAGCTTTCCAGAAAACTGGCCAGTTTTACCCGAGCCGGCAGTTTTCTTACTTAAATTCATTTTACGTCCTATTTCGCGCACTCTACCTCAATCTGCCGCAGCCGAGAGCCTATACCAGACATGCAATGTTTCTAACGTAAAATCTCATCATACATAACCATACATTCAGCCATGAACATAATGGGAGATATAACAAGCATATGGTGAGCATAACTAGCATACACCCTTAGCATATAATTCTAGAGCATAAAATCTGAAAATTCTAAACTAAGGTATTGGAAATTAAGTGAGCTTAAGCTCTTACAATCCAAGCTTCAAATACACTTAAATTTCCAATTGCAACATAATTTAAAGGGCTTAGGGTACCAAGGAAACTTTACCTTGATCAACCACCAAATTTGAACTAAATTTGGTTCACCCTTTCCTTCCCTTGCCACCTATTAGAACCGGCAGCCTCTTGATTGGGGTTCTCAAAATTTTCGGCCACCTAGCTTATTCCTCACCAAAATCCGGTCACCTTGGACCTTCCCTTTCTCACTTTTTTTTCTTCTCCCCCACAACCGGCCTCTAGCCTAGAATGGGTACCAAAAATTTTTCAACTTTTGTTTAGAGTTCTAACTACAAATCCGACTATCCTAAGGCTCTCCCTCTTGGATTTTTCTTCTTCTCCCTTCCTTTCTTAAATTCGGTTTTGAGAGCAAATTTTGTGGAGAAATTTGGGCAAAATCTAGTTGCTTTTCTCAAATTTAGTGAATAAAATGAGACACCCCCACACCCCTATTTATAGGTGATGGAGAACTTCTTCAATTTGCCAAAAAGTCCTCAAACTAGCATCAATTTGCCCAAAAATCCCCTTAGGTGGCCAGCCACAAGGTTCTAGAGCCATCCACAAATTTTTTTCCAATTTTCTTTAATCAAGAAATGATGTCATAAATCCAAGGTGAGGTGATGTCATCATAAGGCCTTGTTTGGCTTGTCTCTTAATATGCAGTCCACTTTTATGCTAACACAGATATTTCCAATACTGCTATTAACTAAAAACAGTATTTTACATTGTACTGCAGTCCAAAATTTACCTGTGTAAAAATGAACTGTATAAAATTTTTTCTTATTTCTTGAAGCCTTTTTGCCCTTAATACCCTACTTGGTGTGCTTGATTTTTCTATGGTGGTTTTGGATCTTATTCATACTATCTTGTCCGTAAAGATGGTTTTTGCAGTATATTTTCCATACTGCTAATTACACTACAGTACCATCTCAGTTAAACTTAAAGTCAACCTGGTCAAACTTTGACCGACATAAAAATCATAAATTCCTATTTTGCCCTTTTTCATCAAAAGGCCTCATGCTTGACTAAGCAAATTACTATTGAGTCTCGTAATTAATGAAACGAGAACTCAAACATACACTGATATTTAACTCAGATTATGAGTTTCATATTGGCATATAAGATTCAGACTTGGATTTTCCTTGAATCTCAGGAAATCACAATTTCATCAAAATTTTGGGTTCTTACAGTAAGTAGCATTCCCTCCTTTCGTAGGGAGCAAGTTATGTCTAATCTTCAAATCCTTAAGATCCAACCGTGCCTTTTCACCGTCTTTGCTCTTATTAGGAATGTCAAGCAACATGCCAACTATTGATTCACAAACGTTTTTCTTAATATGCATCACATCCAAGCAATGACGAATGAAAAGTGTCTTCCAATATGGAAGTTCGTAGAAGATTCTGTAACGACCCGCCTAGCACAAGTCGTTACCATACATACATACGTATAATTCGTACTTACTTATTTGACATAAACAGCGGAATTTTTTTTTTTTTTTTTTTTTGTAACATACCCACAATAACGTATGTGAGATATAACAAATATTAACTAAAGTCGTTCGGCATAACTTAACTTAATAAACATAAATAATATATAAAATTACAAAACGCGTAGCGGCTCTAGAATTCCCACGGTTCACAGTCCGCCAAGCCTCGCCCCTCCCTCTTGTATCAACAATTGCTAGCAGGTTGCTTACCTACAGCATAGACGTAAGACAGTGAGCTTTCGCTCAGCAAGTACAACTATCCTATACCGCGACACAACACAATATACATAGCATAACTTAATCATTGCATAACATCATATGGCTTAACATAACTTACCCTACAATGCATGAGCCACTTATGCTTTCTTATGCTTTCTTGTCATTCATAACTTGCTTTCTTAACTTATCTTAACATATGGGCCCCATAAGTGTCCGTACCGGGCGCGCAACTATGAATTGGTTGGGGTGGCCAGTCCAATTCCAACTCAATCCACAGTCCAACCCGACCTAACGCGGGTCGGTACGACACAGGCAACTTGCTTGCCATCATAACATTCTTTATCTTGTATTTGATCTCATTCTTTGTTAAGTAGTGAACATGCTTCGTGATGTTTCACATAATTAAATCATAGCATATCTTAACCTTATTATTTATAACATACTTCATAACATTTTACCTTTCATAACATATTTCATAGCATTTTACCTTTCATAACATATTTCATAGCATTTTACCTTTCATAACATATTTCATAACATTTCATAATTCATAGCACTTAACATTTCATACTTAGGCAAGTATACACAACAAAGCCTATGCTGTAGGCGGAGTTGTACTTACCTTGTTTGTGATTGATGTGTCCACTGTCTAGCTTGAGTTTGTCGGGACACCGTTGTATATTATATTCTGAGATGGAACAAAAGTAAGGGTTAGAAATGTTGGTAGAATAACCAACATTCTTATATAACCTTAGTTTTATTCCCTTACTTAATTTTACGTTATCCTACTTGGTTACATTGAGTAACCCTAGGATGTAAATCTATTCTAATCGAATTATTTTATTTTAGTTTAACTTTAAATTTCAAAATTCATTTTTGTTTTCTTTTTAGAAAACCTTATGTTTTTGGTACAAAACCCTTTATTTTACTTAAAAATTGGAAATCATAAAATAAAATTCATAAAAATTATTGACTATTGGAAACTATCTTTGGAACAGTCTCACAATGCCATTTTATCAGTTCATATAAAATTTTTCCTCTTTCTGTACTGTTTTGGGAAATTCTGAACAGGAATTCTCTATTTCCTGTATAGTTTTTGAAATCCCATTCCATTTAAAAATCTAAACAGATTTTAGAAAAGTTTTCATCACGAAAGTTTTAGCTATCGAAAAACTCCATAACTTTCGTGTTTTGAGGAAAACCCAGTTTCGCTTGTATCCATGTCAGTTTTTATTTGAAACTGACTGGTCGTGTATGAAGTCTGGGCACATTAGTCTCGGGTTTTCATGAAAATGGAGGCCATTGGAGCCTCATTTTGGAAAACTGTTAACGTTACTCCCTAGGAAAAACTGTGTTCTACAACTTTTATGTTTTGAGTTTTTCTCAATTCGGCCTCTAAAGGCCTCAAAATTGACTTTTCCCGAAACTGGTCAGGATCCACCCGAACCTGGCAGTTTTTCGGTTTCGGTTTCGTCTTTCGTCCTATTACGTTCACCCTACCTCAACCGAACGCATCGGGAGCCTAAATCACACATGCAGGGCGTTTCTAACGTTCAACATTCATCATTCACATCAACATAAACATCATACATAAATTTATAAAACCCTAATCAAACCATCAAACACCTAACATGCATATTCTTTGCAACCACCAACAAAACCCTAACCTATCAAGCACAAACCCTAAATTTTTAAAACTAAGGCAGCAATAAACAGTGAGCTTATGCTCTTACAACCAATTGCTTAAATACATTTAAATTTCCTTAATTGAAATTTAAATGAAAAGCTTATAGATCCAAGGATTTTACCTCAATTTCGGGTCCAAAATTGGCTTGCTTCACTTCTCCTTTTTCCTCCCTTCACAGCCGGCTTTCCAAGGGTAATTGGCTCCCCAGAATGTCCAGCTCCTTTGCCCAATTTCAGGTCACCAACTTGCTAAAATCCAGCCACACTTTGGCTCCAAAAATCCGGTTTCCCTTGCCTAAGGTCTTCCTTGTTTCTTTCCCCACCATAACCGGCCCCTTGGTCAAGATTGGGCACCAAATTTTCTTGGATCCTTGGGTGGTATCCTAGCTGGAATTTCAAGCTTTAAAAAAATCCCAAATCCCCTCTTGGATTCCCTTTTTCCTCTTGCCTTACCCTTGCTCCCACAACCGGCCACTAGGCCTAACAATGGGTCCCAAAATTTTTTTTTCTAGCTCTTTGCTTGTTTCCCCTTCACAAAACCGACCACCATACACTAATACACTCTTGTTCTTGACTTAAAATTCTTCCTCTTCTTCTCTCTCAAAACCGGTTTTGCTCCAAAAAAAAAAATGACAAGAGTTTAGCTAGCTTTTCCAATTTTTTTGAATTAAGACAACCCCTATTTATAGAGGTTGGGAGACTCTTTGAAATTGGAATTTGACCCCCAAAATTTTTTGGAATCAGCCTTTCCTCCCCCTACAGCTGGTCGGCCACCTTGATCTAGAAGCATCCTTAATTCTTTCCAATTTTTTATTAATTGGAAAATGATGTCAATAATCCAACTTTAGGTGATGTAAGCCTATCCTAAGGCTTGTTTGCCACTTTTTTTCTATTAGACAGTCCATTTTTAAGTTAACATAGGTATTTCCAATACTGGATTCACTTATACACAGTATTGGTATTTTGAACTGCAGTCCAAAATTCATCTGTGTAAAACCGAACTGTATAAAAATTTTCTTATAACTTGGAACACTTGGCCCAAGTTATTCTAATTATTGTGCTTGATTTTTCTATGGTGGTTTTGAATCCTAAACATATCATTTTAATCATAAAAACGGCTTTATGCAGTACAATTCTATACTGCGAATTATTTAATCGTACAGCCTTTTTCTTTAACTTTTTGGGTCAATCTTCGGCTTTCTCGTCCGCCATTGACTTTCTTGTCAACCGCTGACTTTCCCGCCAAACTTTGACTCCCGTGGTCAACAGTTGACTTTTTGGTCAACCGTCGGTGTTTTTCGGTCAAACTTTGACCAACATAAAATTTTTGGCGATTTAGCTCCTTTTTGCCTAAAAGGTCATTTGCTTGACTCAGTAATCATTTTCGAGTCTTATAAAATCATAAAACTCACAAAACGTAATAAAAACCTTAACCGGCTTTTTCATGCATATCTTCATATTTTGTACAAGTTTCTTAAAACAAAAGAAATCGTATTTTTACAGAAATACTTGGTATTACAAGATTGATATCTTTTTCCAAGGTCCATCAACCACCGGATCCTTGTTACTCTGTTTTCTTTTCCCAAGCACTACTTTCAAATCCTTAACCATCTCGAAAATGTCTTCACCCGTCAAAACCCAGGGAGGTATTCTTTCTTCAGTATTACCATTGAAAGCCTTTTTTTGTTTGCGGTATTGATGATTTTTTGGTAAGAATCTCCTATGACCAAGGTAAACGGTTTTCTTACCATTCTTCAACTAGATGGAAGATGTTTCTTTCATACAAATGGGACAACCAATGGAACTATTGACTGAATAACCAGATAGGTTTCCATAAGCGGGAAAGTCATTAATTGTCCACATCAACATTGCACGGAGTGTGAATGTCTCTTGACGGTAAGCATCTCTAACTTCGATCCCCTTTTCCCATAAGCTCTTTAGATCATCGATTAGTGGTGCCAAGTACACATCAATGTCATTCCCTGGTTGTTGAGGACTAGAGATCAATAAAGTCAATATCAAGAACTTCCGCTTTATGCTCAACTTCGGAGGGAGATTGTAGTTGACAAGTATGACAGGCCAAGTACTATGCCTACTACCCATATTACCATGTGGGTTCATTCCGTCCGCTGATAAACCAAGACGTAGATTCCGTGGTTCCGCACTAAATTTAGGATGATCGGCATCAAAGGTCTTCCATTATGGTGCATCGGCTGGATGTCTAAGCATGCCATCTTCAACACGTTTATCATGGTGCCAAGTCAAATTCTTGGCATGATCGGCATTACGAAATAAACGGTGCAGACGCGGCGCCGGAGGAATGTACCATTACACCTTTGCCGGCACTCATTTGCTACCATTCGTTGGCTTCTTGCCCTTCTTCCATCTTGACTTCTTATAAATCGGGCATTCATCCAAATCCTCATACCCATTTCGGTAAAGGGCGCAATCATTTGGACATGCATGAATTTTTTCATATTCCATTCCCAAAGTGCTCAACGTCTTCTTAGCTTCGTACATACTAGCCGGTATTTTATTATCAACCGGTAGAACCTCTCTTAGAAATTCTAAAAGAGTCATGAAACTAGAATTTGTCCACCCTCCCGAAGCCTTCATGTTCCATAATTTGACCAATGCGGACAATTTCGTATATTTAGTGCACCCGTCATACAAGGGCATCTCAACATCATTCATCATTGCATCAAATAACTCTGGACGATGCACAAATTGTTCTTCCAAATCATTAACCATATTAAACAAATTATCTTCAACATCTTTCTCAACAATAGGTTCTTTTCCTTTGTTTTTCGATGTTGGATTCAAACACATTTCACCGTGTAAATACCATGTTTGGTACGAACAAATAATCCCACGGGCAAGCAAATGCCTTCTAACTTCATCAACTGAATGAGATCTATGATTTCCACAATCCATACAAGGACATCAAATCTTATAATGCTTCATGTGAGTTTTGGCAAATGACAAAAATTCTTCAACACCATCTCGATATTTTCTATTTTCGATCCATTTGCAACAACCCGGCCTAAATCCAAATTAAAGATCATACAATTCATTCAATAATCAAGTTTTTGCAATTAAAATAAACATATTAAGCTTTCGAAATTATTTAACAAATCATACTTTACAAAAAAAAAAAACAAAACAAAACAAAAAAAACAAGAATTTACCATTTTAGATATCTAAAACCTCTACAATAATTCATCAATACAAATTAAATAACTCAAAAGAGTAAGTAATAATCAATACTTACAAATAATTACTATAAGAGAGTGTTGGTTTGATGGACGGTGGCAGCGGAGGATGTGGTTTTGCAGGCCTCTGTAATGTTTTTCGCGGCTGCGGAACAGTTCTGTAAGATAAAAAGAGGGCTGCTGGTAGGAATAACAAAAATCGGTTGATTATACGACAGTTTTAGGGGATCGACTCCAAAACAGCCGAAAATGTTCATTTCTGCGATGAAGGCTAGAAAGTTGTTGGCAGAAGGATGTATTGGATTTCTGGCCAACATGGTGGATAAGATGCAAGAAACCAAGAGTAGGCCGGAAGAAGTACCGATAGTCAAGGATTTTATGAACGTTTTTCCTGAAGATTTGCCAGGATTGCCACCGGAGCGAGAAATCTCTTTTGAGATTGAATTACTTCCTGGATCGGCACCAGTATCCAAGGCACCTTATAGGATGGCCCCCGCTAAACTTAAGGAACTGCAAATTTAGTTACAAGAACTCCTGGATCGAGGATTCATCCGTCAGAGCTATTCTCTATGGGGAGCCCCAGTTTTGTTTGTAAAAAAGAAGGATGGCACTTTTAGGATGTGCATTGACTATCGGGAACTGAATAAGATTACCATAAAAAATAAGTATCCCTTACCTAGGATCGACGATTTGTTCGATCAATTGAAAGGAGTTTCAATTTTTTCAAAAATTGATCTGCGATCAGGATATCATCAGCTCGAATTAGGGAAGGAGATATTCCTAAGACAACCTTTCGTACGCGATATGGACACTACGAGTTCCTCATTATGCCATTTGGATTGATAAATGCTCCAGCTGCCTTTATGGACCTGATGAATCGAGTGTTCAAGGATTACTTGGACAAGTTCGTTATTGTCTTTATAAATGATATCTTAATTTATTAAAGGACAAATAAGGAGCATGAGGAGCACTTGAGGATTGCTCTACAGATTTTAAAGCAAAACCAACTTTATGCTAAATTCACAAAGTGTGAATTTTGGTTGGAGAAGGTTCATTTCTTAGGACATGTAGTCTCTAAAGAAGGCGTATCTGTAGATCCGGCCAAGATCGAAGCAGTAAGCAAATGGCCAGCTCCGACAAATGTCATTGAAGTACGTAGTTTCCTTGGCTTAGCAGGCTACTATCGACGTTTCGTCGAGGGATTTGCTAAGATCGCAGCGCCGCTCACAGCACTTACACGGAAGGGAAAGAAGTACGAATGGACTGCAAAGTGTGAAGAACACTTCCAAGCGCTGAAAAGTAAGCTGACTAGTGCTCCAATCCTCACAATACCAGTTGTGGAGGAAGGGAATTTCGTGATATACAGCTTCCAAAATAGGATTGGGAGCCATACTCATGCAAAATGGAAAAGTGATCGCTTATGCTTCACGACAACTCAAGGATCATGAGAAGAACTATCCGACGCATGATTTGAAACTTGCAGTGGTAGTGTTTGCGCTCAAAATCTGGAGACACTATCTTTATGGTACTAGGTGTGAAGTTTACACGGATCATCAGAGTTTGAAATATATCTTCACGCAAAAAGAGCTCAACATGAGGCAAAGAAGATGGCTTGAACTGGTGAAAGACTATGATATAGACATCCGTTACCACCCCGGGAAGGCTAACAAAGTAGCCGATGCCCTTAGTCGGAAGTCATCCTCCTCGTTGATGTCAATTCAATCCTTAATTGGACCTCTCCAGAAAGAGCTAATGGACGCTAGAATCGAGCTTATTACGGGAAGTTTAGCTGCTCTAACCTTCCAACCTACCATTTTGGATGGCCTGAAAGAGCGTCAAGAAGTAGATGCCTCGTTACTTAGGACAAGAAATGAAGTCTTAGAATGAAAGGAGTCGGACTTCAACATATCTGATGAGGGCATACTCTATCGGAAAAATAGACTATGCATTCCTAATGAGGACGAGCTAAAGAAGCAGATCATGAAAGAAGCTCATAAGACTCCGTATTCTATTCATCCTGGAGCCACAAAGATGTACAAAGACTTGAAGGAAAGTTTTTGGTGGCCCAAAATGAAGAATGATGTTGCCACGTTTGTCAGTAAATGCCTCACGTGTCAGAAAGTGAAGGCTGAACATCAACGTCTAGGGGGAGAATTGCAGAAAATTTTCATCCCGGAATGGAAATGGGACCAAGTGACGATGGATTTCGTGGTTGGATTACCCCGAACTCCCAGCGGATATGATGCTATTTGGGTGATTGTTGATCGTTTGACAAAATCCGCGCACTTTTTAGCCATCAAACTTAGCTTTTCAGTAGACTAGCTAGCGGAACTGTATGTAGCGCAGATTGTTCGCTACCATGGGATTCCCAAATCAATTATCTCAGATCGTGATGGCCGTTTCACTTCTAAGTTTTGGAGAAGTGTACATCAAGCAATGGGTACAAAGCTTACATTTAGTACAGCTTTTCACCCTCAGACAGATGGACAATCGGAAAGGACCATCCAGACTCTAGAAGATATGTTACGAGCATGCGTGATGGACTTCAAGGGAACTTGGGATAAGAAGCTTCCTTTGATTGAGTTCTCGTACAACAACAGTTTCCAAGCTTCGATTGGAATGGCTCCTTATGAAGTTCTTTATGGGAGAAGGTGTAGATCTCCAGTCCATTGGTACGAGACAAGAGAGAAAGAACTTGTGTCTACGGACTTTATTCGGAGAACCACTGAGGCTGTAAAACTTATACGTCAACGGATGGAAACTGCATTTAGTCGACAAAAGAGTTATGCCGACAGACGTCGAAGGCCTCTAGAATTTCAAGTTGGAGACTCGGTATTCCTCAAGGTTGCTCCATTCAAAGGAGTCATGAGATTCGGAAAGAAGGGGAAGTTAAGTCCGCAATATATAGGGCCATTCGAGATACTTGAAAGAATAGGTAATGTGGCCTATAAGTTAGCTTTACCTCAAGAATTAGCATATGTGCACAATGTATTTCATGTGTCGATGCTAAAGAAATATATATCGGATCCATCACACGTATTGCACCATGAACCAATCGAGGTTCACGAGGATCTGACTTATGAGGAGAAACTGGTTCGAATTTTGGAACGGGAAGAAAAGGTGCTAAGAAACAAAGTTATACCTTTAGTTAAGGTCCTATGGCGGAATCATACGATCGAAGAAGCAACATGGGTACGTGAAGAGGATATGAAGAAAAGCCACCCAGAATTATTCTAATTTTCGAGGACGAAAATTCTGTAAGGAGGGTGGATTGTAATAACCGAAATTTTGAACGAACTCGTGATTCCATATAGGAATTTAAGTCCGTATTATGTGTAAAAGGGAGGCAATTCTTCAGCAAAAACAGTGGGCGACAATTCAACTTAAAACGTCTTAACTATTAGAAGGTAAATTTTTTTTTTTTTTTTGGCAAAATTCAAATTCCCGCCAACTTAAATTTGTTGTGTTGCTTTCCTCCCTCATCTCCATTATTCCCTCCCTTCAACTTCTCCCTCTTCATTATAAGAAATTTCAGTGACATTTTAAGAAGTTGGAAATCCTTCCTTACGAATCGGATAGAAGCATGTCATGAAAATGAAGTTTGCTTCTATTCGATTCGTAAAAATTTTAAAAATGAATAGAACTCAGTTGGATAGAAAAACAAATTTTATAAATAGAACTCAATAGGTAATAATTTCGCATTTAGTATAAAAATGAATAAATATATGAAGTAAGGAAACTATTTAGTATATTGTTACAAACCTGGCCTAAACTTCTTTTCTCCATCCGACCTCTAACTATCCGCGCGACATTTAAGTTATTATCACACTCTAGTCTTGCAGTGATAATGGGTGTGCTAATCCTTTTTGCTCCATTAATTATTTCTTTGAAACGAGGAACTCCAAGTGTGACGTCTAAGAAAAAGAGTAAAAGATCATAGTTAAACCAAGCAGTTTAAATGGCGGAATGCCAAGTAAATTTATGACTATATCATCCCCGGTCACTCTAAAGAAAATAGTTAAAATACTCACTCATGCTTGCAACCCCCAGCAAAGTGAAAAGTTTTCAACGTCATCTGAGTCCCAGGCTCTCCAATACTTTGAGCTCCAATTGCTCCAATTGCAGTTCCAGCTTCGAATTTTTTGGAATGATAACGCGATATACAAGTATCAAGAAAAACCTGAAAAGTATGAATACATCACACGCATATATACAAATTTATCATTTTTCTACTAGCATAAACCCTTATGATAAAAAAAAAAAATTAAATAAAATACCATAATTGCATCAGTACAAAGTATATTCATGAAATTATACTATGCAATAAGTGAAAAATTGTTAATTTGATCAACATATACTACATCCCTGTTAATAAAACAAATGCATAGCATGGCCAATTATGTCACGGATTCTTTGCACTTCCAATCTATGTCCAACAATAAAAGAACTCAAACTGGATCCACACACCCGTGAACTGTTATTAACATCCTGCCAAGGCTCAACAACTGCATTTACTTGACCAAACTGTTTGCATATTCGCAACAATTTCAGGTGATACAATGAAACTTTGAGGATTAGTCACATATATTTGTTTGTGGTTTCAAATGGGTCTTCTTTGACGATGAGGAAGCAGTATCCCCCATAAAAGGGGAAAAGGGCCAAAAAAAAAAAAATGCTAACAAGAAAAGGAGAATAATTGCTAAAGCATCAAGAAAACAACAGTCAATACCTCTAATTGTCTAGCAGTAGCTTTAGTTATCTGCTGGACAATCTTTTCGGTAGTTGCAGAATTTTCCATCTTCGCAGGATCCACAGTTGATTCACCCGTTCGCCATGTTCTTTTCAATGATTTTACATATTATTCGTGTAACGACCCGCCTAGCACAGGCCGTTACCATACATACATACATATCGTACTTTTTATTCTTAACGTAAACAGCGGAATTTTTTTTTTTTTTTAAAGCGTAGTTCACACATACCAATACGTACGTAAGCATAACGGATATTTAAGTAATGATGTCCGAGCATAAAATAAAACTCATAATATAATTACATAAAATTCAAAACGCGTAGCGGCTTGATCCCCACATTTCACAGTCCGCCAGGCCACGCCCCTCCATCTTGTATCATCAGTTGCTAGCAGGTTGTTTACCTACAGCATAGACGTAAGACATTGAGCTTTCGCTCAGCAAGCACAACTATTCTATACCGCGACACAACAAGCATAACATATATAAACACACATCCTAGCATATCGTACTTAACATATACCATAACATGTCGTAACTTATCTTAGCATATGCATGAGCCATTTATGCTTCATTATGCTTTCTTATTCATTCATAACTTTCTTATCTTAACTTATCTTATCTTATCTTATGGGCCCCATAACGTAAGTGTTCGTACCGGGCGCGCAACTATGAATTGGTTGGGGCGGCCAGTCCATTTCCAACTCAATCCATAGTCCAACCCGACCTAACGCGGGTCGGTACGACACAGGCAAGCTTACTTGTCATCGTAACCTTTATTATGTCATACTTAATCTTATTCTTGTTAATTGGTGAACATGCTTCGTGATGTGTCACACAATTAATTCATGATCTTATCTTTAACATATCATAACCATAACATGTTTCTAATCATATTACATAACCTATAGCATAGCATTTAATATCTCATAGTTCTTAACATACAATCATAGCATTTCATATTACATAGCATGACATTTCCATAACCTATTATAGCACTTAAGTTATAAAGCATAGCATTTTCCATTACATTTCTTTATTATAACACTTTTCATGTAACATTTATATTGCATAATATTTTCATCATACTTAGGCAAGTATACACAACAAAGCCTATGATGTAGGCGGAGTTGTACTTACCTTGTTTACGTTTGCTGTGTCCAAGGTCTAGCTTGAGTTCCATCAGGACACTGCTATGTTCAACATTCTGTTATCAAATAAAAGTAAGGGTTAGAAATGTTGGTTGTATAACCAACACTCTTATATAACTTTAGTTATATACCCTTACTTAATCTTACGTTATCCTACTTGATTACATTGAGTAACCCTAGGGTTTAAATCTACCCTAATCGGATTATTTTTAAATTAAGTTTCAAAATCCCATTTCTTTGGAAAAACCTTATATTTAGGTATGAAAATTTTTTTGTTTAACTTTAAATATTTGAAATCATAAAATAGTATATGTAAGATTATTGACTGTTGGAAACCGCCTTTGGAACAGCTTCACAATGTCAATTTATCAGTGTATGTGCAGAATTACCTTTTTCTGCACTGTTTTCAGAAATTCTGTACAGGAATTCCATATTTCCTGTACAGTTTTGAAATCCAATTCCATTTAACAATCAAAGCCGATTTTGAAAAAGTTTTCTTCACAAAAGTTTTAGTTATCGAAAAACCCTACAACTTTCGTGTTTTGGATAAAACCCAGTTTGGCCTTTAACACGTTCAAATCCCTTGTTGAATCAATGCTGGCCGTGCATGGGTCCTGGGCACGGTCAGGCTCGGGTTTTAGTGAAAACCGAGGCCATTGGAGCCTCATTTTGCAAAACTGTCTGTGTTGGCCCCCAGGAAAAACCCTACTCTACAACTTTCATGTTTTAGGTTTTGTCCAATTTGACCTCTAAAGGCCTCAAAATCTGCTTTTTCTCGAAACTGGCCAATTTCTACTCGAAATGGCAGTTTTCAGTTTTAAATTCGTTTTACGTCCTATTACGTACACCATACCTCAACCGACCGCATCGGGAGCCTAGAACAGTCATGCAACATGTTTCTAACGTCCAATATTCACCATGCAAATCAAAATTAGCATCATACATCAAGCATATAAAACCCTAATCAACATAGCAAACACTTAACATGCAATATTTAAACCACCAAACCAAAACCCTAATTAATCAAGCACATACCCTGAAATTTTTAACCTAGGTAGAATTGAGAGTGAGCTTATGCTCATACAAACCATGCTTGAAATACATTTAAATTTTCCAATTGAAATTTAAATGAAAACTTAGGGGTTTAAGGGATTTATACCTCACTTTAGGTCAAGAATTTGGCTTGGCCTTTCTTCCCCTTTTTCCTCCACCAACAGCCGGCCTCTTCGGTCAGTTGGTCCCTAAACTTGCTGCCTTCCTTGCCCTAGAATCCGGTCACCAAATATGCTCCAAAGCCCGACCACAAAAGCTCCAAAAATCCGGACAGCACTTGGCTTGGTTCTTCCTTTTTTCTTTCTCCCTATAACCGGCCTTTTGGCCAAATTTGGGCACCAAATTCTCTTGAGCTCTTGGGTGATGTTCTAGGTGGAAAATCAAACTCTCAAAACCCTAAATCCCCCTTGGATTCAATTGTTTTCTCTTGCTTTTCCCTTGGTTCCCACAACCGGCCCTTGGCCTAGAAATGGGTATCAAAATTTTTCCAACTTCCTTGCTTGTTTTCCAACACAAAACCGACCACTCCTAGTCCTAAATCTCTTAAGTTTTGCTAAAATTTCTTCCTTACTTGCTCTTCTCAAGTTCGGTTTTTGGGAGAGAAAAATTGGACATAGTTTAGCTTAGTTTTTCTAATTTTTTTGAATTATGGGATCACCTATTTATAGGTGAAGATGAAGTCTTGTAAATTACAATTTGACCCTTGAAAAAGTAAGGAATTGCACATTGGGGGGGTATGTGGCCGGCCAAGGGTGGCTCTAGAAGCCTCCAATATTTCTTTCCACACTTATTTAATGAATTATGATGTCATAAATCCAAAAGCTAGATGATGTAAGCCTCTTAGGGCTTGTTTGCTCCTTTTTCTTATTATACAGTCCATTTTAAAGCTTCCACAGATATTTTCAATACTGGACTCATTTATACACAGTATTGTTATACTGAATTACAGTCCAAAATTCATCTGTGTAAAAATGAACTGTATAAAACTTTTCTCATAACTTGAAGCCACTTGGCTCAAGATATCTTAATTAATGTGCTTGATTTTCTATGGTGGTTTTGAATCATAAACATATCATTTTATTCGTAAAAACGGCTCTACACAGTATAATTTCTATACTGTGGATTGTTTTATCGTACAGTCTTTTCTTCGACTTTTTGGGTCAAGCTTTGGCTTTCTCGTCCACCATTGACTTTCTTGTCAACCGTTGACTTCCTTGCCAAGATTTGACTCCCGTGGTCAACAGTTGACTTTTTGGTCAACCGTCGGCGTTTTTGGTCAAACTTTGACCAACATAAACATTTTGGCAATTTTTCTCCTTTTTACCTAAAAGGTCGTTTGCTTGACTAAACAATCATTTTCGAGCCTTATAAAGTCATAAAAACTCACAAAACATAATGAAAACCCTTAACTGGGCTTTTTCCATAAATACCTTCATGGTTCGTACAATTTCTTAAAATAGAAAAAAATCGTAATGTTACAGAAGAACTTGTTATTACAATTCGTCCAGGAAAGATTTCAGAGAGGTTCTGAATGTGGCTGAACAACCTCCCTCAGGAGTCATATCATGTTTAGAGAGCCTGCTTTCAACTAGTTCAGACACCTTCTCAGGAGACAGCTTTTCATTTCCTTCCTCGGGGCACGTGGCCTTTAAACCAACATAATAAACTCAGTATACAAATAATGACACCAAATAAGAAATTGTAAACAATTCAAACGTTTCATACCATGGCTTTCAAAAACAGTCGCTCAAAATTTAATGGAGCTCCATTTTTTCCTTCCATATGAGCAGAATCCATGCCGTCATCCCCATAACGGAACTGAATTATACATCCACTTGCATTCCGTGCTATCGTAATGGACAAATAAGTCCTCCAAGGCTTTTATCAACCTATGGGACATGTACCCTGTGTCAGCTGTTTTCACCTGCAATGGTTCATGAAAAAATCAGTAATAAAATGTTTTAAGGTCCAAATCATGCCTTCTCATTTGGTTAATGACAATTTGAGCACCCGTAATTAATTTATGAAGAAATTTCTTTAACAAGGTATATTGGAGTAAGTCATGTAAACCTCAATATGAAATGTAAGTTATATTTTAGTTAAACCATTCTTATAGAAAAAGCATGCCTTGGACAACAGAATGCAATAAGCCTTCAGACCCAAACGTTTTACCATACACAGATGGACAAATGCTTTTGAGGAAGAACACAAATTTTCCTAATGAAGATGAGTTGAAGAAGCAGATCATGAAAAAAGCTCACGAGACACCGTATTCTATTCATCCTGGAGCCACAAAGATGTACAAAGA
Organism: Ficus erecta; assembly: GCA_008635985.1. Classification (NCBI taxonomy): domain Eukaryota; kingdom Viridiplantae; phylum Streptophyta; class Magnoliopsida; order Rosales; family Moraceae; genus Ficus; species Ficus erecta. Next base: position 360,725 of record BKCH01000143.1, on the reverse strand, counting down.
CTTGAAGGAGAGTTTTTGGTGGCCCAAAATGAAGAATGACGTTGTCATATTTGTCAGTAAATGCCTCACGTGTCAGAAAGTGAAGGTTGAACATCAGCATTCAAGGGGAGAATTGCATAAAAATCCCCATCCCAGAATGGAGATGCGACCAAGTGACGATGGATTTCGTCGTTAGTTTACCCCGAACTCCCATCGGCAATGATGCTATTTGGGTAATTGTTGATCAATTGACGAAATCTGTGCACTTTTTAGCTATCAAGCTTGGTTTTTCAGTAGACCAACTTGCAGAACTGTATGTTACGTAGATCGTTCATTATCATGGGATTCCAAAATTGATTAGCTCAGATCGCGATGGTCGTTTCACTTCTAAATTTTGGAAGAGTGTACATCAAGCAATGGGTACAAAGATTATGTTTAGCACATATTTTCATCCTCAAACAAACAGACAATCGGAAAGGACCATTTAGACTCTAGAAGATATGTTGCGAGCATTCGTGATGGACTTCAAGGGAACTTAGGATAAGAAGCTTCCTTTGATTGAATTCTCATACAACAACAGTTTCCAAGCTTCAATTGGGATGGCTCCTTATGAAGTTCTTTATGGGAGAAGGTGCAGATCTTCAGTTCATTGGTACGATACAAGAGAGAAAGAACTTGTGTCTACGGATTTTATTCGGAGAACCACTGAGACCGTAAAACTCATTCGTCAATGGATGGAAACTGCATTCAGTCATCAAAAGAGTTATGCCGACAAACATCGAAGGCCTCTAGAATTCCAAGTTGGGGACTCAGTATTCCTCAAGGTCGCCCCATTGAAAGGAGTCATGAGATTTGGAAAGAAGGGGAAATTAAGTCCAAGATATATAGGACCATTCGAAATACTCGACAGAATAGGTAATGTGGCCTATAAATTAGCTTTGCCCCAAGAATTAGCATATGTGCACAATGTATTTCATGTGTCGATGGTAAAGAAATATATATCGGATCCATCACACATATTGAACCATGAACCAATCGAGGTTTACGAGGACCTGACTTATGAGGAGAAATCGGTTCAAATTTTGGAACGGGAAGAAAAGGTGTTATGAAAAAAAGTTATACCTGTTGTCATGGTTCTATGGCGAAATCATAAGATTGAAGAAGCAATGTGGGAACGTGATGATGATATGAAGAAAAGCCACCTAAAATTATTCTAATTTTCGAGGACGAAAATTCTTTAAGGAGGGTGGATTGTAATAACCAAAATTTTTTTTTTTGGACTCGTGATTATTTAATATACAAAGGAAATCTAAGTCTATACTAGGAATTTCAATGTGAAATGCATGATCTAATTTATCAGAATATGTTTGAGTTCTTATTAGCTATGAGACTCAATGACCGTTATTTTTAGGTCGGGTATAAGGCCTTATAGTGAAGAGGTAGAATCATGATTTATATTTTTGTTCTGGTCTATGTATGACCAAGATAATTTATGACACGATTAGGATAATACTACAGTATAATAAGCAGTATTAAAATTTTACTATTGCCGGCCGTCATTACGGACGCAGAATTGAGTATAAGGATTAGGATCACTCTAGACTGATCAAGAATGATATTTGGAGCAAAAAAAACTAGGTGCCTTCAAGTCCTAAGAAAAACCTACACGCAGTCTAGTTAAGTACAGATGAATTCTGGACTGCAATTCAGTATTACAGTACTGTTGATAGTTAAAACTGTATTTGTACTATCTGGATTATAAGAAAATGGACTGCATATTAGGAAGGAGGGCCAAACATGGCCCTACTTGGTGGCCAAGTCATCATAGATAATTATGTAATTTTGGAAATTTTTGATATTATGGAAAGAATTATGTAGATAAACATGGAAAGGTTTTTTGGTGGTTTAAGCCTCCACATGGCCGGCCAATCATGGGGACTAGAAGGTAAATATTTTTTTCTTTAAGGCTAAATATGCAAGTTAATGAAAGTTGGAAAAAAAAAATAATTGTAGAAAATTTTGGAAATTCCACCTATAAATAGGGGTGGGTGGTGAGAACTTGAACCATTTAGTTGGTCTCTCAAACTTTTAGTTCACTTCTCAACTTTTCCTCTCTAGCTCTTAGAAAAAATAAAATAAAAGAGAGAGAGAGAGAGCTCCTAGTGTGGCCAGTTGTAGAAGGGAGGAGTAGAGCACGGATTTCATTCATTCAAGGACTGGAATCAACCTTTACAAGCTCTAGAGATATATCCTTGATCCCCTAACTAAAACTTTCATTAGTTTTGGTTTGAGGAATTTATGTGTATTTCAAGTTATGGGATGTAAGAGCATAGGCTCATGTTCTCTATTTTCCCATATTATAGTTGTTAATGGTTGATTTATGTTGATTTTATGCTTGATTTATGCTTGGGTTATCTTGTTTTGCTAGCGGTAAGCATAAGGTTCATTTTATGCTCTATGATGAGTTTTTAGATTTTGTGTATGTGATTATGCTCTCACATGTTTAAGTATGAAGATATTTTATATGTGGTTAAGAAATCAACCTAAAGACACAATTTGGTAAAGTATTAAGTTATCAATATTAGGCGTTTCAAGAACATGAGATATGTAATGCCCCGACCTACGTAGGGCCGTTACCATACATACTTAAACTAAACTTACTTGAAAATTTTAGGGTAAAATTTTTTTTTTAAAACATATATAATTAGACTAGTCAATATAAGTAAGCTTTCCATGCACACACATTACTTATTTATCATAATAAGCAGTCATACAAAATCCTTACATTGAACTTGAGTCTTCATACTTCATATGTACAGTATAACACAATTTATTCTATTACATATATATACATATATCTTTGTTCAAAAGAACTTGCGGAAAAATTTGCGTAGTGGTATCCCACACTGCCCTTCACTCGCCGCATCGTCCACATGGCCCACCAATTAAGCTGCAGGCTTTTTACCTATAGTATGAAATATACTGATGAGCTTTCGCCCAGCAAGTACAAACATAATCTCACAAAACGTAACAAGTATGGTGCAACTTATGCATGAACCATTTATGTTCAATTATGAATCTTTTATGATCAATTATGAACTTGAACTTATTATCTTGCTTAACATGTGGGCCCTTTTTGTACGTTCCAATTGCGCGCAATCCACAGAAAGTTAGGGTTTGCAAGGTCCTTAACAATTCTGGGAATCATGTAAGCCTTCACGATCTGGCGGAAGGTCTTAATATTTTTAAACTTGTATAATCCTCCACGATCTGGCGGAAGGTTGGTACAACACCTTACTTGTCTTGGTTTAGTCTTAGCCTTGTTACTTTTTCAAGACTAAGAATCTTTACGTGTGATCTTATTAGTCATGATGCACATGATGCATAAATATAGTATGACATAAAGATCATTAACATCTAATGACTTGTGGTATATTAATAAAGCATGGCTTTATCTTAAAACATGATATTATCTTAAAACATGGCATGTATATAAACATGGCATCATTACAAAACATGGCACATCATGGTATACATGTAAATAAATCATGCTTGAAAATAGTTTACTATTTTCCATACTGCAGGTGAGGTTTGTACTTACCTCGTATACTATGTCCTATGCTGTGTTGTTCCAAGTCAGGTTGCAATAACAGGCCTCTTTCTGCTATTACAAAGGATATAGGGTAAAGATTTTATAACCATAAAAATGTTGGTAACCTTAACCAATATCCACATATAAACTTAGTTATATGTCCCCCTTACATCTCTTGATATCTTACTTGGTTACTTGTAGTAACCATAGGGTTTATGGCCTATCATACTTAAATCATAACTTGTTAGGTTACTTAAAGTAACCTTGGGTGCTAAGCCCAACATACATGAATAGTATAAGGTTACCCTTCTTAACCTTGGGTTTAATTTATTGGGTTGCTAAAGCCCAATTTCTTAAATTATATTCTACCGGGTTATTATAGGTAACCTTGGGCTCCGGGCCTAATCCAGTAACTTGGGTATCCTACTCAGTTACTGTTGGTCTTCATACTGTTACCAAATTATTAAGACTACTTGTAGTCCAATACTTACTTTTCTTGTTTTGGAAAAACTTAGTATTCTTTGTCCATATTAAAAATCCTTGCTCAACTATATCCAAAAATTGTAATTCTTTGAGTAGGGCTTGTAAAAATTGTTAAGTGTTGGAAACTGCCTTAGGAACAGTTTCTCACTGCCAATTTATCAGTGTATGTGTAGGAATGTCCTTTTCCTGCACTTTTTTAGAAAATCCTGTGCAGGATTTTCCTGTTTCCTGCACAGTTTTTGGAATCAAATTTTATTTAAAAATCTGAGTTGAATTAGAAAAAGTTTTCTTCATGAAAGTTTTAGATCTTGAAAAACCCTACAACTTTCGTGTTTTATTCAAAACCCAGTTCGGTCTCTAACCCACTCATTTTCCCTGTTGAACCTGCCTGGCTGTGCATGAAGTTTGGGTATGACCAGGTTTGGATTTTTGTAAAAACAAAGGCCATTGGAGCCTTATTTTTGAAAACTGTCCATGCAGCCCCCTAGGAAATCCTTTTCTCTACAACTTTTATGTTTTAAGTTTTTCCAAATTCGGCCTCTAAGGGCCTCGAAACTGTCTTTACAGAAAACTGTCCAGTTTTACCCGAACTGGCAGTTTCTTCCTTAAATCCATTTTTACGTTCAATTTACGCGCACTCTACCTCAAACGGTCATAACCGTGAGCCTACAATAATCATGCAGTGCTTTCTAACGTAAAATCCCATCATCATACATCCATACAATTCACATGCAAACCCTTGGATATCCTTGCATCAAATGAGGGTTTGTAAAAATTTTGGGTTTGCATATCCATTCATCACAAGCTATCAACCTAACATGCATAACCTACAACCTTCTTAGGCATATTGGGGACATACAACTACATCATAAAACATTCATGCAAAACCCTAACATCATACAACCATAAACACATAATCATGCATAGCTTATGAATCAAAACCACATACTTACCTAATCAAGCACAAAACTTAAAAATCTAGACTAGGGCTTGAGAAATAAAATGAGCTTATACTCTTACAATCCAACATTGAAAATACACTTAAATTTCTAAATCAAAGCTCAATTGAAAAGCTTAGGGACCAAAGGGAATTTACCTTAATCAACACAAAGTTGTGCTAGGTTTTGATTCAACTTTTCCTTTCCCTTTTGCTCTCAACCACAACCGGCCTCCCTTAGCTTTGTGGGTTCCAAAATTTTCGGCCACTTGCTTGGTGCTTCACCAAAATCCGACCACTCTCCTAGTTCTTTCTCTTTTCTTCTTTTTTTTTTCTTTCCTCTAAGGTTCGGTTTTTAGGGGGGAATTGTGAGAAGAAAATTTGGCATAGTATGGAGGTATTTTCTCATTTTTGCGAACCAAATGAGCTCCCCCCTTCACCTATTTATAGGTGATAAATGATTTTCTTTTTGGATTTATTTTTAATCCAAAATTTGCTTATAAGTCCTTGAAACAAAATTATTTGCCCATTACCCCTCTTAGGTGGCCGGCCATATACTTGGAGAACAAGGAAAAGAATTCTTTCCTTATTTTTCAAAAATTCCATAAATCCTTAATTATCCAAATGGTGAGGTGTCCTCCCTCTTAGGCCTCGTTTGGCTTTTCTCTTAAAATGTAGTCCATCTTCATGCTAAAACAGATATTTCCAATACTGTTCTCAACTAATCACAGTACTGTTATACTGGACTGCAGTCCAAAATTTATCTGTGTATAATTGGATTGCGTAAAAATTTTTCTTATAACTTTAAGCCATCTAACCCTTGTTGTCCTAATTAATTTGCTTGATTTTTCTATAGTGGTTTTGAATCTTATTCTTACTATCTTATTCGTAATGACGGTTAACTGCAGTATAATTTTAATAATGCTTATTATACTACAGTACCGTCATACTTATGTCAGAATAAAACACAAATCATGATTCTGACTTTTCACCAAAAGACCTTGTTCTCGACCTAATAAACTTATTATTGAGTCTCATAATTAGTTAAATGAGAACTCAAACATATACTGATAATAAATTATGAATTTCTTATTGATATTCATAATTTACATGAAACATTACATAAACACATAATACGGACTTAAATTCCTATATGGAATCACGAGTTCGTTCAAAAATTCGGTTATTACAAGATAAGTAATTGGTTGAATTTTAAGAATGAATCTGACTCGCTGCATGATGATTTAGGCTCACGGCTTCGACCATTTGAGGTAGTGTGTACGGATTTTTAAACAAGAATCAACAAAATGCAAATGCAAACTGCAGATTTTCAAAAAATAAATTGGGCAGTTTTCTGGTAACCCATTTTTGAGCCCTTTAGAGGCCAAATTTGGAAAAATTTATAACTGAAAAGTTGTAGAACACAGAAAATCTTAGGGAAAATCATAGACAGTTTTTGAAAAATAGGCTCCAAAGGCCTGTGTTTTTATCAGTTTTCAAAACTGGTCGATCCAGGTATTATACACGACCAGAATCTTTCAAAGTGAAAAACGGGCAAGTTAAAGATGGATTTTAAGTTTTAGACAAAAAACAAAAGTTGTAGGTTTCAGTAAGAACTACAACTTCTGTGAAGAAAACTTGTCCAAATTCTAAACCAATTTAAAGATAAAACTGAATTTTCAAAACTGGGCATAGAAGTAGAAAATTCCTGCACACATGCTTACCATTTAAAAGGCTATTTTGAAATCAGTTTCCAAGATTTTTACGACTCTTTTAAAGAAAAAAGGAATTGTGGTTTTACAAAGAAGCAGTTTCAAAGAGGTTTAAATCCATTTAAATTATGCAAGTGATTTTTTAAACTTTAAAAAGGCGATTTCAAATCAAGAAATGCTGGAGTTATGAAGTTAAGGTATTTTTTGAGCAATGGAAATCAAATATGAAGAATTTTTATGAAAATTAATCTAGCCAATTAATTATTTAACGTATGTGTTATAATAGATATTATAACTTATGGATTGCTAAGTAGTAATACAAAATGATTCTTACACTCTGTCTGAAAACTGGAATATAACCTGTTGCTTTGCCTTTTCGTACGCTAAGATAAGAGCTTATGATAGCTTGTAAGTACAAACTTCACTTACAGTATGAAAAATTGTAAATATTATTTTCAAGTATGACATGTTTACATGTATGTCATGATTTACATGATATGCCATGTTTATGTATATGTCATGTTTTTACCAATATGTCATGATCATGTATATGCTACACTTTATGATTATGACACACTTTTTGATTATGCTATGTTTTACAATAATATCACGTTTACAATAATGTCATGTTTTCAACTATATCATACTTTACGATTATGCCACAGTTTACGACAGTGCCATGTTTTAAAATAGTGCCATATTTTATAAACATGCCACAAGTTATTTTATGCCATTGATCTTTATGTCATGCCATATATATGTATCACATGTATCATGACTAATAAGCTCACAAGTTAAGAATCTTAGTCTTGGAACTAGTCTTTGTTAAAGACTTCACGTGGAAGTATGATTTTAAGCATACTCATTAAGAAATTATGTAACAAGGCTAAGACTAAACTGAAACAAGTAAAGTGTCATACCAACTTCCCATAGATCGTGGAGGATTATGTATGTTTTAAAATTCGCAGACCTTCCGTAGAACGTGAAGGGTTATGTATGTTTTATGATTCCCATAATTGTTAGGGACCTTGCAAACCCTAACTTTCTGTGGATTGCGTGCATTTGGTACGTACACAAAGGGCCCATATGTTAAGCAAGATAATAAGTCCATAATGGAACATAAGAGATCCATAATCGACAATAAATGGTTCATGCATAAGTTACACGATACTTGTTATGTTTTTGTGAGATTAAGTTTGTACTTGCTGAAGGTAAACTCATTAGTATATTTCATAATGTAGGTAAAAAGCCTGCAGCTTAATTGGTGGGTCATGAGAACGATGCGGCAATCGAAGGGTGGTGTGGGATACCACTACGCAGACTTTTCCGCAAACTCTTTTGAACTATAAATACATACATATATATTTAAATAAATTGTAATATGCTACGTTTGAAGACTTGGGTTAAATGTAAGGATTATGTATGACTTTATATTTTGGTAAACAAGTAATGTGTTTGCATGGTAAAATTTACCTATATGGACTAGTCCATCTATTGTGTGTAAAAAAAAATTAAACATTTATTCTAAAATTTTCAGTAAGTTTAAGTATTTAAAATTAAGATTTATTTTAAGTAAGCATGGTAATGGCTTACGCAGTCGGGTCGTTACACAAACCTTGGGTATGTTCTTGTTTTTCTTCTTTGCCATCCTTTATCTTTAGTTAAAAAAAATAGATCCTTAATTAATTAGTCTCACTCTGGTTTTTAATTATCAATGTGTTACGACCTCAAAATAAATTACAGGTGCAATTCTTGATGAATTAAAATGCATTATTTATTTTTGTTTCAACCAACCAAGTAATGTTTAAATATTTTGGGAGGCTATATATATTATGTAAACGATTATTGGTATGGGTCTCTTTTTGTTTTTGTTTTTTTTTTTTTAATTTCTTTTCTATTAAGGAACTGACCTTGTGTTGATTTATAAAGAATATAGACAATAATATATAACAAAGAAAAACATATCAATTTTAATTACAAGAAATTAAAACACTAAAAATTGGTCTAATAATCCATCTATCTTTAAATGGACTTTTTTTTTTTTTTTTGGTCAGTGGACCCACAATCAACTTAATCGACAGGTTTTCATCCATACTACTTTTACCATTCAACACCACAGTCATAGTCATATCACCAGCAAGAAACTTCACTTTCTTAGATTTTGTTCCCTTTTAAGGGTAAATTTCACTTTTAGCACCTGTGGAATAAATTATATTAAAATCAGCACCACTTTTTTTCCCCTTCACTTCTAGCACTGTCACGTCATTCTTCAGCCTGATATGTGGGGCCCAGAAGGATTAATTGTATATCAAATTACTGGTTTATCCTCATCTCCCTCGCATGGCCCCCAAAATAATGTGCCAAACCAGCATCTACAGTTTTTTAGAGAGAGAAAACGAAATCTAGAGAGAGAAACAATTGCAATCGGCCGGAACCGCTCGGAAACCGTCCGAAACCACCACGAAAGGCATCTATAAACAGCTTTGTGATATACAAGGCCACCTACTTAGAATAGTTTAAAAACTAATTAAAGATAAGTTAACGAATCAAAGAAGTCGAAAGTTAAAAAAATTACAAAATCCGGTTTCAATGTCTAAAAAGTTTGCGTTTAACGATTTGTTTGCAGAGGGGAAAAAAATTTCATTATTTTGAATTTGTTTAACAGTTGGTCTTCTTACAGGGACGGTCATTATCATATTGACCTCCTGGTAATTTTCGTTGTGACCCCTGTAACTGTTAAATTTTAGCATATAATTTTGGTCACAACGATATTGACCAGGTGGTCATTATAAAAATGACCAGTTTTTGGTCAGACGTCCTTCCACAGGATCGGTCATTTTCATAATGACCCCATGGTCATTATCGTTGTGACCCCTGTAAATGCTCAATACGGTGACGTATTGGTCGAAGTGTTAGACCATCGGTCATAACGGTTATGACCAGACGGTCATAACCGTTATGACCTCTTGTTAGACTATCGGTCATAACAGTTATGACCGCCTGGTCATAACCGTTATGACCGCAGTGTTATATGATCGGTCATAACCGTTATGACCAGACGGTCATAACCGTTATGACTGCTGCGTTACACTATCGGTCATAACCGTTATGACCTCTGCTTTACACTATCGGTCATAACCGTTATGACCAGACGGTCATAACCGTTATGACCTCTGCTTTACACTATCGGTCATAACCGTTATGACTAGACGGTCATAACCGTTATGACCTATGTGTAAGACCAGCGGTCATAACAGTTATGACTGCCTGGTCATAATCATTATGACCAATCGTATAACACAGCGGTCATAACGGTTATGACCAGGAGGTCATAACTGTTATGACCTATGTGTTACAAGATATGGTGACGTATTGGTGAAAAACCTTAGGCACAAAGAGGTCACAACGAAAATTACCAGGCAGTCATTATGAAGTTGACCGTCCTGTAATATGCATTTTAAAATAATGGAAATACCAAGAGTCATTTAAATGTCGAATTACAGATTTACCCTCATCTCTCACCCGCCCAAAAGGCATTCTCCCTCGAATAAGCTCACAAAAATTTCCAACCAGCGTCTACAGTGTTTTAGAGAGAGAAACTCCGATTCTAGAGAGAGAAAGCTTTGCAATCGCTCTAAAACCGCTCGGAAACCATCCTAAACCACCACGATAGCCCTTTATATACTGGTTGGACGTCTGTTAACGTTGAAAAATCTTTAAAAAATACCCATGTCGACGCCAACAAAAATGTCAGAGAAAAACACTACTCCCGAAACATCACCGAAGGGTACGCAGGGGGAAGTCGAACTAAAAGACTCACAGATGTTCATGAGTGAACAAGACGATAATATATCCGACTCTGAAAAGGTAATGAAATTTTTTTTTTTTATGTTGAAAAATATCGGAAGCTGGATCGATTAAAAATTTGTTTTGGTCTTTGTGTTTAAAAAGTTTACACTTTTAGTATTTTTCAGTAAGAATATGCAGTATTTATTGATTTTTGAAAACAAAGTTTCCATTTTTATATGCGTTTTTGATGATATTCCACTTTCCAGTTGATTTACTGAACAATGTTATCATATTGTACATAAAGTTAAGATTTTCATCTGTTTCTGTACCATAAAACATCCGTTAACTCAAGTATGTGTTTTGGTTTATATTTTATATTAGGGTTTTCGTCGATGTTTGTGTTTAAGTGTAGATGATATCGGCTATTTGAAACAAAATGAAATGGTCATTTTTTTTATGACTCTCTGGTCATAATAATTATTACTCAGTTTCAGTTTTCTGTTATGTCCGGTGGTCATTTTCATTATGACTTGTTGGTCATAATAATGATTACTATGAGTTTTAACTTATTTTAGGATGGTCATTTTAATTATGACTTGGTCATAATAATAATTACTCAGTGTTTTCTCATTTTCATGTTGTTATGGCTTGTTGGTCACAAAAATTACCAGGTTTTTTGTTTGTTCCGGACTGTCATTTTCATAATGACTTGGTCATTTTAGGCCGACAATTTTTGTTTAATTGATGGTGATTAATTTTTTTTTTTTCATAATGCTGTTATTTTATGACTGGTAATTTTTATTATTACTTCACTGTCATAAGTATACTTACCCTTTTATGTTGCGATTAACATTACCGCAGGTTCAATATAATCGACGGGTACCGGATTTTGAAATTACCAGGGCAAAAATAAACACTTTTATTAACATTCCGGATAGTTGTAAGAAACTGAGACAGTGGTTGTCTCCCCAACAGTACGAGGCCGTCCTCAAGCAGCCATGCATTAAGCATTTTCTGAGATTAACCACTCTTGGTTAGGCTGGTCAGGTCTTCCACAACATTGTGATGAGATTGACGGATTACTCAGCAATGGGTGATGCTCTTTGGTTCGAGATCGGAGGCGAACTTGGTAGATTTTCCATCAACGAGTTCTGCCTCATTACCGACATGAAATGTGCAGGGTCTACCCATCTCCCAGTGGTTGAAAGCCGATTAATGACAAGATATTTTTCGCCCTTGAGAGGCGTGTCGAGAGAAAATCTGGAGCTGCAGATGTCGAATGCGACATTTGACAACGACGACGACGCTGTGAAGCTTAGTTTACTATACTTGATGTTCTGCATTCCCTTATCAAATGCAAACTCCGTCAAGATAAACTCTAAGTTTTTCTCCCTGGCCGATAACATTGCTGATTTCAATGATTTTCCTTGGGGCATTCTCTCATGGGAGGCAACCCGGACTGCAATATGTAATGTAGTTGAGAACAGGCTGTCTACGAAGAGAAGAGCTTCAAGAAGTCCCGACAAAGTGCATTACAGTGTATCGGGCTTTCCTCATGCCTTACTCGTCTGGGCCTATGAGACCCTCCCATCGATAGCATTGAAATTCAGCAAAAATTACGATCATGCCTTTCTGCGTATGCTGTCGTGGACCACCGAGGACAATGTCAAGTTCGATGATGTTATATCTTCTTTTACCGCTGTTGGCGAAAATCAGGTATTGTTGTATAGGATGTCTTATGTATATTTATTATGTATGCAGTGTCAATTACAATTGTTGGTCAATTTAACATTTCACAAGCCTGTTACCATAACAGTGGTTATACTAGCATATTGATACAATCCGTAACCCCTACTGATTTTTTTTTATTAATATCAAATGTGTTCAGAGTAAGTGTTTTGTCATGATGCCAACCGAAGATGAGTTGAAGGACCCATGGGTTACGCGGCTATTTTTGAAGAACCCAAATGTTGTGCCAAAATTACCTCCCAAGCCTCCCAAGCCTTCTGCACTCGGACCGAGCTCCGATACAAACTCAGATTGGCGGGAGTTTCAAAAAGAAATCCGAGGAGAGGTTGTCTCCATTAAAGAAAAGTTGGTGGCTCTTGAAAATGGCCAGATGGCTCTTGAAAAGGGCCAGAAGAAGGCTAACAAACTCATGAGAAGTGTAATAAAAATGTTGGCCGCCAACTTTTCTGAGAAGGGGAAGGGGAAGGCACACACCAAGGAATTTGTCAGCAGCCGCCAGAAGCCTCAAGTTCACACGGCTGAGAATTATGAGTTCAAACATGCCTCACCTCACATCGGCACCGACTCGCAAGATGATGTGATATTCGACTCTGACATCGGAGCCGCTGCTGATATGGGTGTTCAAGCAGCCATGGAGTTCCTCACTGTCGAAAAGGTGATTGTTCCTCGGGAAGACGTCAAGGCTGACGAGAATAAGGTACTCATTTAGCTGTTAGTCGAGTATTACATTAAATGTAGATTATCTTAACTGTGTTCCACAACTAGAACATTGTATTTATTATTATGCCATGTTGTGAAACCACACAGGAAAGTATTTTGCCCTCGGATTTACCAGCAACCGATCTAGAAGCGAAGGCAAAATCAGATCAATGTGTTGGAATAAAGGAGGAGATAGTGCAAGACCCGGAGAAGGATAGTCAAGAAAAAAACACAGGGATGGATATCGTGAAGCTTGTGGAGCCAGACGACGATGAGAGCCTCGGTGACGTGGTTGTTACGAATCTTTGTAACTTAGTTATATAGTCATTATGGTCATTGTGTACAATGTTAACTCGTTTTACATATTTCACTTATAGATCCGTAAGAAGAAGAGGGCCAGACTATCAAGGATTGGCCAACGGCCCTCTAGATCAATCACTGATGTTGCCTCGCCGTCGAAGCCTCCGACTAAGCTGCTTACTCCCCTCCCTCCGGGTCTCGTAGATGAACCTCCGAAAGAGACGCTAAAGGAGTTCAGGGAGTGGTTCCCAAAAGGATTATTGAAGAGGACTCCTGCAGGGTAAATTTTTTTATAATACAGATTATGCTCGATTTGAAATTTACAGTATATTAACAACGTCATCACCAATTAACCAGACGGTACATTATGTTTAGTAAACGGCCTCCCCGATATACTGCAAAGCATGATATTTTTGACAAACCACATGACCTCGGATGCATGTTGGTGGAAAAAAAGGGTTGGTATTATGAGTTAGGTACCTCTCCTGTTTGGCTATGGGATGAAGTAAGTACCTTTCTTCAATATTTTATACTCAATGATACATTGTTTGTTATCCTATATTTTTTTCCAATTTATTTGCATCTTTTTTGTTTGTGCAGCACATTGACGTTGCATTCTACTACCTGAGGAAGAAGATCAGGCAGTACCCTGAACTGGAACAACGAAAGGTGACAACGGTAGACACGTTTTTTGCTGCAAAAGTCCGTTCGTTGTGGACCGTCTACCAGGCAGCACCCGATAAGTTCGATTGGGCCTGTTGTGATTCTGTGTTCAGGATAATGCTTGGCGTGCGTGCCCAGAGTGGGGCCTCGTGGTTTGACGTTAACACGGTGCTAATGCCAATTCACTTTGGCGATCTGAAACATTGGGCATTAGTAAAACTCGACCTAACAAACTGGACCCTTGAGGTATACGACTCTCTTCAGCATGAAGGACCTCATAACACTAAGGTCCGCGCAGGAATGGAAGGTCTGTCAAAGTTCTTTCCATTTCTAGCTGAAAAAAACAGTTTGTTCGAGTTCAAACCACGAGTTCCTCCAGGAAATCACCCAATACCAGTCACCATAATGAAAGATATCCCTAAACAAGCCAATGGGTTAGTACAAGCATTGCAAATTATTTCATAAAATGAACTGTGTGGAGTGTGTTGCTTATTTAATAAATTTTTTTCCATCTTTCGTACAACAGGGGTGACTGTGGAATGTTTACAATCAAGTATGCTGAGTGCTTGATAGAAAGGAGGGATGTCAGATATTGGGTAATTGCTGCACGCATGCAAATCTTCAGGGAGTATTTTGCCTGTTACATGTGGTCCCATGCCAAAAATAAGCTAGCTGAAACTTATAAAAGTGATGCTGATGAGGAGGGGGACGTTTAACATTTAGACTAACTATTTCAATCTTGTTATCTAACTTAACCAGACTGTTAATAGTACCATTATTTAATTCTTGCTAAACCCCATTGATTGATTTTTTGTATATGGTATACTGTTGTAAAATTAATTGTAACATTACATATTAATCGTATTGATGACCAGGTGGGAATAAAACGTTTCATTATCAATGGAATGTATCTTTGTACATGATAATAAAAAGCTTTATGTCTTTCAATACTAATACAGAGGTCATAACGATTATGACCAGACGGTCATAACCGTTATGACCGATAGTATAACACAGAGGTCATAACGGTTATAACCAGACGGTCATAACCGTTATGACCGTATCGTGAATACATAGGTCATAACGGTTATGACCAGGCGGTCATAACCGTTATGACCATATCGTGTAATACATAGGTCATAACGGTTATGACCAGGCGGTCATAACCGTTATGACCGCTGGTATAACACAGAGGTCATAACGGTTATGACCGTCTGGTCATAACCGTTATGACCGCTGGTATAACACAGACCGCTGGTATAACACAGAGGTCATAACGGTTATGACCGTCTGGTCATAACCGTTATGACCTCTGTGACAGGCCCAGAGGTCATAACGGTTATGACCGCTGTGTTATACTATCGGTCATAACAGTTATGACCGTCTGGTCAATAATTGTTATGACCGCTGGTTTAATATAAATATTCTAACAAGAAAAGGTTAAGTGACACTAGTTTAGAATTTAAGGGGTGAATAGTTTTAAAGTTTAAATACAAAATAGGAATTTTTTTTATACAAGCGAGAATAATCCTTATTGACAATAGAAAAAAAAAAGGGTAAATTGCTCAGTTAGTCCCTAAACTCTGAACAATATATAATTTTGGTAGCTGGAATGATCCTAAAATATTAAAATGTTGCTACAATATGTATTTTCATTAACTTTTTAATAATTTATAATTATTCCAGCTAAGAATAAAATAACAAAGAATGCCCCTAATCCCTTAAAATGTTGCTATAATGATTTTTTTAACGGAATCCGTCAATAATTTGGTCAAAAAGTAATGGTAACTAACGAATTCTGTTCAAAAATTAACGTAAAAAGGCCTATTGTAGTAACACTTTAAAAGTTTAGGGACATTCCAACTACAAAACAAAGTTCATAGGCCAAAATTACACAAAATTAAAAGTTATGAGAACAACTTAACAATTTACCTAAACAGAAAAATGTTTGATGGCTGCTTTATATATATATCTCTAACCATTACAGCGGCAACTAAGGTCTGGGTGGTTTGTTTTCTCTTTATTAACCTATGTATTTATGAGTGTATATATATAAAAAAAAAACGCATAAAGCCCCATAAATATAAAAAAAATTTAATCCATATCCCTCAAAATTTTTCCTCCTACAATTTTTTTTTTTTTTTTGATATTGGCATTGATCAGGTAGATTATGTGACGTGTGTTTATGAATGTTACATTATTCAAAATCACATTATATAGATGGAAAAAAGTCAACAAGGGTTTCCTTTTTTTTTTAAACTTCATATGCCGGCCAAATATGAACAAAGTAATGAAGAAGAAATTATATCAATAAGGAGCCACCAACTATAATTTTAGCTGATTCCTGGTAATTAACTTGTCTATCTTAAAAAGTAAAAAAATATCAAACAACAAGAAACAGCTACCTTGTCAACACGCGCAACTAAAGTTAAAATAAATAAAATTTAAATCGTATTTTTTAATTTCTCAGCTTATGAATCCTACTTTTCTGTAACCCAAAAAAATAAATAAATAAAATAATCTAAGTGAGAGAAAGTTGACGGATGAGACTAAATTAAATTAGATAATTATTTCGCATCATGATAAATGTTGCTAGTGCAAGTTAGGCACACCGTTCTTTTTCAATGAAGTGGTTTGAGCCCTAATGGAGGATTCTATATTAATTTAATTCCTTACTTAGAACCTTTTATAAGACATGATTATTGGGTTGATTTCTTCAACAATTTTCTAAAGGTTATTTTATTTAAAAGCACATTTTCTGCATTAGGTCAATTTTGTTGGGTTTTCTTTCAGTCATGTAGGGACTTCTTTATTCCAACTTTAGATAATTTTAGTCCCCCTTTTACCTTCCAGAATATATTAATCCCAAAAGATAGTGCTGATCAACATTAGCAGTAAATGTTAATTTATTTTTAAGATTTTTTTCCTTCTTGACCAGACGTTCTTGTTGATTCTACGAGGAGGCCGTACAAAGAAGGGAAAAAAAAAAAACAAAAGGCCAAAAAGGGCGATTCCAAAATCTGAAGACAAAATCCGATAGTGTAACACAGAGGTAATAACGGTTATGACCGTCTGGTCATAACCGTTATGACCAATCGTATAACACAGCGGTCATAACGGTTATGACCGTCTGGTCATAACCGTTATGACCGCTGATCTTACACAGAGGTCATAACGGTTATGACCGTTTGGTCATAACCGTTATGACCGCTGATCTTACACAGAGGTCATAACGGTTATGACCAGACGGTCATAACCGTTATGACCGATAGTATAACGTAGCGATCATAACGGTTATGACCAGACGGTCATAACTTATGACCGCTGGTCTAACACAGACGTCTAACACAGAGGTAATAACAGTTATGACCGTCTGGTCATAACCGTTATGACCTCTGTAACTGACCCATAGGTCATAACGGTTATGACCAGACGGTCATAACGGTTATGACCAGACGGTCATAACTGTTATTACCTCTGGGCCAGTTACAGAGGTCATAACGGTTATGACCAGGCGGTCATAACTGTTATTACCTCTGGTCTTAAATCCACCTAAAAAATGTTTGGCTTAACAGTTAATGTTTTTTATATAATAAAAGCGTGTTATAGCAATCTATTGTACTAAAAAATACACTTTGTACTTATCATAAAAATCTTGGTCATGTTTAATGTGAAGTGTGATAAATTGTGCTAAATTGTTATACAACAATGATAAAAAAAAGTAAAGTAAAATGACCCTACACTATCATCACATTTATGAAATTGGTGTTATGAACTCTGTATCTGGCCTTGTGGTTGGACGTTTTCGTAAGGGTACTGAGTTGGTACATGTTTGACGGTTGTGTTCGTAACCATTACATCTACCACACCGATTAGGCTCTTGTTCTTCACCTTGGGACGGAATCCTACGAACCCGTGGCCTTCCGAGCCCACGCTTTGCAGTGGGAGGATTAACAATTCACAATCTTACTTCTTCAGATACGTCCCAGCTCTCGGGGCTGCCAATAGGGTGGACTACATGTGCATAGCAAGCATACAGATAGTCTTTTGTGTAGTAATTAGAGCAATAATTATAAAGATCAATTCGACGGTGGTTACATACGGCCATTGCATGAGGGCAAGGAATTTGATCGACCTGAAATCGTCTGCAAGTACATGTCCTTTCCCTCATATCGACAATCCATATTTGGGCAGCATGTTGGTGACGGCGTACTCAAACTGATCAGCTGGCCGAGGCTGTAACAAATGTAATTTTAAGACATTAGTTTAAGCGATCGCATTAAGGCGAAGCCAGAATAAAATTTAAAAATGGGGTCATTATCACAAACCGTTACTGTTAGGCCTAAAGCGAAGTTTGTGCGAATCAAATTCTCTACCTTCGGGGCCAGTTTAGATGTTATTTTAAGGGCCTCTTCACGTCTCTCGACAAACCATCGTTGTAGTAGTCCCCTAAGCCATTCCACCAAGAATCCAACTGGCATTAACCTGGCTTTCCGATCCACATTGTTTAATGACTCTGCAATGTTGGTTGTCATGATTACATATCTCCGACCGTTGAAGTATGCGCGCGACCACTTTATAGGATCGGCCTGAAAAAGGTAACGATGCATGTTGGGGTTACGACCACGGATGGATTCCATATGACGATGGTACTCACTTAAAAGATACGTTCTCGAGACACCGTCAAAATAGGTCTTCAAAGGGCCTTTGAAATCTTTGTATCTAGTCTTCAAGTTTGCAGCCAAGTGTTGGACGCATATCCCGAATGCAGCATCTGGATACACAAGGTTGGCTGCATATTCGATACCCTTATGCCTATCGGCCACAATAGCAAGAGACTCTCACGTGCCGATTGAATCCCTTAGTTTCTCGAAGAACCATTTCCATGATTCATTGCTCTCCAACGGAACGATACCAAATGCAAGGGAAAATATGGAGCCATTTGCGTCGTGTCCGCAGGCTGCAAGCAACATACGTCCAAACCTGGCCTTTAGTGCTGATCCATCAACCACAATTACTGGACGACAATAAGGCCAACCATGCTTCGAAGCAGCTAAGCACATGTACAAGAATTTGAAACAATTTGCTGAGTCTGTCTCAATGTTAATGTCGGATCCAGGATTTTTCCGCTTAACCATTTCAGCCCACGCTGGCAGAACTGTAAATATTAAATTATCAACACCATGTTTTAAGTATAATAGTTATAAGAACAGTAACGAACGTATAACCAGACAAGGGAAATTACCTTTGTATGACTCAGCATCATCGCCCCTCAGGCTTGTCAGTGCAGCTTCCTTCCCTCGCCATGCTCTAAGATAGTTGAAAGACACTCCAAATTCGGCCTGCATGTCTCGCATTATTTTAGATGGTCTATATAAGGAATTGGTCGGATCCAAGTATTTTGCCTTAACACACTCCCCAATCATCCAACTCTTCGCTTGACGATGATGCCCTTGAATGATTTCAATTGAACAAGTATGGACGTCGTCGAACCTCTTCACAACAAACAGTTCACTACCTTTCATCCTAGTTGCATGCAATTTCCATGGACATCCCTCATTATCTATACCTATAACGTGTAATAGAGTAGAGTTCGACCTCTTCACCTTGAATTGGTAGTGTTTACTCATGGCATCATGATGAAGATGGTATTGCAGTAACTTTTTGTTCTCAAAAATACAGTTTATGCGCAGCGTGATAGGTGTATAATCAGCAACAACGACTCCGTCGGATACACTGTCACTACTTGATACTTTGTCATATTGAGATCCAGTATTATTGACAATAAAATGGCCTCCAATGTTTGTTGCGATACTCTTCTCGTTTGAACGATGAGTATCAGCCGAAACATTAAATTTCCCGACATTACAATCATCGTGATCCGTGCCTAAGTCATTGTTCAATATTTCATGTTGATTTTCAATTCCATAGTCAGTGTGCAAATCCAGACCTTGTGACGCCCTGACTTCCCAAGCCAGGTCGACACCATACATACTTGTTCTTTACTTGGAAATTTGAGAAATTTTTTATTTTTTTTTAAACATATTCACATACGTCATCTTGTAGAGAAAAACTTGTTATGCATACATACCATATTGAAAGTATAATTTTAAGTCTTCAAACTTCATACATATAACAAAACCTAATATGCTTTTGAAGTATTAACATATTTTCTGATAATTAGATGCGGAAAATTATGCGTAGTGGTATCCCACACCGCCCTTCACCCGCCGCATCGTCCGCATAGCCCACCAATTAAACTGCAGGCTTCTTACCTACAGTATGAAATATAAGAGTGAGCTTTCGCCCAGCAAGTTCAAACATAATCTCACAAAATATTTCAAGCATCTTTAAAATAGAAACATGCCAATCATCACGAAACTCATGCATGAATCATTTATGATTGATTGAATGTTTTATGTTTCATTATAGACTCAATCTTTATTATCTTGTCTCAACATGTGGGCCCATAGTGTCCGTACCAAAAGCGCGCAGCCTCCAGACAAAGCTAGGATTTGCAAGACCCTAACAGTTCTGGGAATTATAACTTGACCCTTCACGATCACGGAAGGTAAATATCACCACTGAAACATGTAACCTCCTCGATCACGGGAGGTTGGTACGACACCTTACTTGATTATCTTACCATGTGATTTAATATTAGTGAACATGCTTCATGATGTCACTATGTCATATCTTACTCAACATTTGTCATAACATGGCCTTCTTGAAAACATGTCATTTCTGGAACCATGGCATTTTTGAAAACATGACACTTTTGTAAACATGGCACTTTTGTAAACATGGTATAACATGTCATAACATAACTTAGCACATCATAGACATAGCATAGCATCACACGTCATGGCATCGCATATCATAGCACAACATAGCATGTATACTTGAAAATATAGTATACTTGAAAATAGTCTTTACTATTTTCATACTGTAGGTGAGGTTTGATACTTGCCTGATATGCTAGGTTCTGGGTTTTGTTGCTTTAACTCAGATCGCAACTACAGGTTCCTTCAGGCTATTAAAAAGAACATAGGATAAGAATCCTATAAAATGCTGGAGACCTTTCCAACATTCTAGTTATATGTCCCCCCACACATGTCTCGATCATTTACTAGGTTACTAACTGTAACCCTAGAATTTATGGTTAACCAAACTTGATTCATTACTTGTTAGGTTACTTGAGGTAACCTTGGCTATTAAACTTAGGTATATATGAATAGTATCAGGTTACTATCCCTATTATCGGGCCTAAACTTTAGTAACTTGGGTATCCTTCCCGGTTACTATCCGTCAACCTTTTGTTACTATACTTTGGCTTTTAAAATCCAATTTGAAGATTTTGGTTAAAAATCTTTTGTTTAACTTTAAATTCGTGGTTTTCAAAGTAGGTCTTTATAAAATCATTAAAGGCTGAAAACTGCTATTGGAACAGTTTCCATAGTCAAAACAGTGATGTTGGTGCAAAAATACAGTTTCTCTGCTTGTATTTAGAAAATCCTGTGCAGGAATTTCTTGCTTTATGCATAGTTTTTAGAAATCCGTGTCAGTTTAAAAATCCAATTTGAATTTGAAAAAATTGTCTTCACAAAAGTTTAAGCTCTCGCAAAATCCTAAAACTTTCGTGTTTTACGAAAAATTTAATTCGGACTCTAACGCATTCATATTGCCATTTGAACTCACCTGGTCGTGCATAAATCCTGGGCACGATCAGGCTCGGGTTTTCGTGAAAACGAAGGCCATTGGAGCCTTATTTTGGAAATCCATCCATGCTGCCCTCTAGGCAAAATCGTTCTCTACAACTTTTATGTTTTACGTTTTTCCCAATTCGGCCTTCAAAGGCCTCAAATTCCACTTTTTAGAAAACTGGGCAGTTCACATCCGAACTGGCAGTTTTTGTTCTCACATTCATTTTACGTCCTATTTCGTGTAAGCTAACTCAACCGAACACGCGGGAGCCTAGATAGCACACATGCAGCGTTTTCTAACGTCCCACATGAACAAACATGCAACTCAAACGTGCCCATGCAAACCAAAAACCGAACTGTCCTAGCCTAGGTTTTCATGGTTCTAGGTTGTCTCATCATTCCATTCATTCACATAGCATTCCATAATCAAAACTAACAACCTAGCATGCACTTCTAGAACCGGCTTGCACATAAAAACATGGGACATACAATTCATCATCCATCTAGCATGCATCCTAACATTCAAACAAGCATAAACATAACCAATCAAAGCCATTAAACCAAACCACCCTTAATACCTAATCAAGCACCACCAAAACTAACCTAAAGCAATAAAATAACTTTGAGCTTATGCTCTTACAAACCTCTTGGAAATACACTTAAATTTCTCAATTTAAACTTAAATTGAGAAGCTTGAAGTGTAAAGGGGTTTACCTTGCTTTGGTTCAAGAGATTGGTTAGGCTTGGTTGAATTCCTTCCTTTCCCTTTGGCTCCACCTAGAACCGGCCCTCCTTGGCTCTCTTGGCTCCAAATTTTTTTCCACCACCTTAGCACTAAAATCTGACCACCACTTGATGCCAAAATCCAATCAAACCTTAGGTTTTCTCTTCCTTTCTTTCTTCTCCACCACAACCGGCCTTGGCCACCAAAATGGGTCAATTTTTTTTTTTTTTTTTTTTAATTTTTGTTGGTTTCTAGCTAGAAATCCGATCACCCTCTACTCTAATCACTCTTGGTTTTGTTGGATTTCTTTTCTTCCTTTGCTTCTCAATTTTCGGATTTGAGAGGAAAAATGGCAAGGATTTGGCTAGAATTTTGAATAAAATGATTTAAATCTCTCACCTATTTATAGAGGTGGAGAAACTTTGCTAAATTACACAAAAACCCCTAAAAAATTAAAAATTACACAATGGGAGGGTGAGGTGGCCGGCCATATGCTTGGTGAACAAGCAAAAATTTCTTTCCAAGCTTGAAAAAATAAATTATGATGTAATAAATAAAAGGTGAGGTGATGTCATTCACCTTATGCCTTGTTTGGCTCTTTTCCTCAATAACCAGTCCATTTTTAAGCTACACAGATATTTCCAATACTGTGCTCACTTATACACAGTATTTTTATACTGTACTGCAGTCCAAAATTTATCTGTGTAAAAATGGACAGTATAAATTTTTTTTCTTATTTTTCCGAGCCCTTTCTGTCTTTAATCCTCACTAGTTGTGCTTGATTTTTCTAGGGTGGTCTCATAGCTTATTCTAGCTTATTCGTCCGTAAAGACGGTTTTCTACAGTATAATTTCCATACTGTTTAATTATACTGCAGTATCATCTTAGTCAACTTTGGTCAACCTAAAGTCAACCTTGGTCAAACCTTGACCGGAATAAAAATCAAAATTCCTATTTTGCCCTTTTCTCCAAAAGGTCTCATATTTGCCTAAGCAAACTATTGTTGAGTCTCGTAACTAATTAAACGAGAACTCAAACCTATACTGTTACTCCACTCCAATCATGATTCAGACTTAGGTTTTCCTTGTTTCAAAGGAAATCTAAAGTCATCAAAATTTCGGGTATTACAGACCTACTGTAGGAGAAGTGATATGATGAGGAGGAGGAGGAGGGGTTAGGATCATATTACTGTCATTTACATGTTGCATGGCTTCATCACTCTGTCCCCCCTCCCTAGAACGTTGAATGTCTATGTGGTTGCTTGCCCCTACCTCTGGTGTCATGGCTTCCGCAGCGGACTTATCCAATACATCGATTGTAACTGGAAATTTGCTAAGCACATGAACATCCTTCTTCTTTAGTTGTATGTAGAATTTAACGTCAGCATCACACTGTATCCTCACAAGAGGCAATCCAGGTTCAACACCATATCTCATGACTATATTCTTGTCTGGGCCCCTAATTCCAAGCACACTTCTCACTAACTCAACAAAGACCAACATATGTTGAGTTCTCGGGGACCAATATTCCCTTCATTTCACCACCAACATATCTCATTGTGCCGTCCCATTGACCATTATCCTTTACGAAAACACAAACCGCATCCATTCCTGAATGAAACAGCATCAAGTTATCCAATAATTTGCTTTACAAAGGAAGGAAAGATTATGTTATATGCTACAGGAGACCGAATAACAAGCACCATTATATCTCAAAATTGGTAACAGAGATTTTGTTTATACAATATATTTCAAAACGCACGCCCATTAAATCATTAATTAACAAATAAAACCAAATAAGAAGCACCATTACCTCAGATTGACTGATTGGAAGTGTGAAGATCTCTATTCAAATGGAGTAGAAGCAGATCTGGCAGATTTTGTCGATAACTGTGACGAGGATGGTCAGATGTCGAATTAACAGAGTGCACAAAGATGTGTTCAGATCTGTTGGACTTAGAGTGAGTTCAGATTTGTTGGACTTAGAGTGAGTTTCGATAAGTGGGTAATGGTGCAGAGAGGAATCGTGAGGCTTCACTGAGAGAAAAACGATGAAAAGAGGAAAGAAAAAGTTTTCAAAATTTGGGTTACTGTATATATAATGTCGCGATTGAAATGGGCGGGAGATCTAACGAAAAATTTTGTTAGGGTTTGACCAATACGTCACCGTATTGACCAATAGTTTATCGGTCATAACGGTTATGACCAGACGGTCATAACCGTTATGACCGATAGTGTAACACAGAGGTCATAACGGTTATGACCAGACGATCATAACCATTATGACCGATAGTGTAACACAGAGGTCATTACGGTTATGACCAGGCGGTCATAACCGTTATGACCGCTGGTATAACATAGACGGTCATAACCGTTATGACCGATAGTGTAACACATCGGTCATGGTCATAACCGTTATGACCGCTGTGTTATACGATTGGTCATAACGGTTATGACCGCCTGGTCATAACGGTTATGACCGCTTGGTCATAACGGTTATGACCGATATTGTAAAGCAGAGGTCATAACGGTTATGACCGTCTGGTCATAACGGTTATGACCGACGTATAACACTATCGGTCATAACGGTTATGACCGTCTGATCATAACGGTTATGACCGATAGTGTAATGCAGCGGTCATAACGGTTATGACCGACGTATAACACTATCGGTCATAACGGTTATGACCGTCTGGTCATAACGGTTATGACCGATAGTGTAAAGCAGAGGTCATAACGGTTATGACCGTCTGGTCATAACGGTTATGACCGATAGTGTAACACTGCGGTCATAACGGTTATGACCAGGCGGTCATAACTGTTATGACCATGCGGTCATAACTGTTATGACCGATAGTCTAACAAGAGGTCATAACGGTTATGACCGTCTGGTCATAACCGTTATGACCGATGGTCTAACACTTTGACCAATACGTCACCGTATTGAGCATTTACAGGGGTCACAACGATAATGACCATGGGATCATTATGAAAATGATCGATCCTGTGGAAGGACGTCTGACCAAAAACTGGTCATTTTTATAATGACCACCTAGTCAATATCGTTGTGACCAAAATTATATGCTAAAATTTAACAGTTACAGGGGTCACAACGAAAATTACCAGGCGGTCATTATGATAATGACCGTCCCTGTAAGAAGACCAACTGTTAAACAAATTCAAAATAATGAAATTTTTTCCCCTCTGCAAACAAATCGTTAAACGCAAACTTTTTAGACATTGAAACCTGATTTTGTAATTTTTTTTAACTTTCGACTTCTTTGATTCGTTAACTTATCTTTAATTAGTTTTTAAACTATTCTAAGTAGGTGGCCTTGTATATCACGAAGCTGTTTATAGATGCCTTTCGTGGTGGTTTCGGACGGTTTCCGAGCGGTTCCGTCCGATTGCAACTGTTTCTCTCTCTAAAAAACTGTAGATGCTGGTTTGGCACATTATTTTGGGGGCCATGCGAGGGAGATGAGGATAAACCAGTAATTTGACATACAATTAATCCTTCTGGGCCCCACATATCAAACTGAAGAATGACGTGGCAGTGCTAGAAGTGAAGGGGAAAAAAAGTGGTGCTAATTTTAATATAATTTATTCCACAGGTGCTAAAAGTGAAATTTACCCCCCTTTTGATCGCTGACATTATGATTTAGATTTTTTTCCCTTTTAATTCCTCGTATTTCAAAATTGTTATTGGAACATATAACCAGAATTCGCAGTGTGATTAATATCATTTTTTGAATCAAGTACTCAAAATTTGCTATCTTTACTCATCCTTATTACTGAGGCCTTTACTCATTCTAATCTATTTGATTCTTGTCCACTTTGTAACCTTTGGATCAAGAAATAGATTGATCCTAGCCTTCTATTTGGCGATATTTTTTTCCAAACAAGTTTATTTTTATTCACTAGTTTTGAAAAAGGTGACAATGTATTTTGAGCTTTAACCGGTAAATTTTACGTTGTCGATTAGGTTGTTCAAAAAGTTGGGAGATTGAAATTTTAAATTGGTTGATAATTTCATGTCAGAATTACAATCTAATTCACTAGTGTAATTAATTTACTCTATACTGCTACAATATGTCAAAAAAAAAACTATAACATTATCGAGTCACTTTTACGATTTCAGAATTAGATTTAGATAATTGTATTTTGACTCAAATAATTTTTTCAAAATTTGTTCCTTCAAATTATCATTTTAAATTCAAATGATGAACTTGGCATGCATATTGGAAATTTAGAAATCACATCTTATGTGATTGCATTCGATATGAAATTTTTTTATGAATTTCTATGGTACTCCCTTAATGCAAAAATTATTGAGCAAGTACAGTGACATTTTATACCATAAAATTTAAATTTCATGATAGTATAATCATGAATACCCATAAGATTTGTATGAAACATACTTTAATTTTAGAGAATTTACAGCTTGATTTTCTGATTGATTCAAAATTTTCATGCTGTAAATTATCTGGTCATCACAGAGATTGATCAAGGGATCTTGTCTACCCATCAACATATGATGACCTCAAAACAAATTGTTGTTACCATTTGTGAATCTCATGGACTAAAATGTAGTATTAAATGCAATAGGAGTTTATTGGATAGGATGTGAACGATTACTTCGCTTTTCTTTTTTATTTAGGAAACAACTTGGTGTTGTCTTGTAAAGAACATAGACAGCAATAAACAACCAAGACAAACAGTTCACTTTCTTTGATTTGTTCTCAATCCTTAATATTTTGGTTCAGATTTTTTCCCCACAGTACTACAAAAGTTGGCTTACACGACGGAAAATACATGACGGTTTTTGTGAAACCGTCGTCTTAAACAAGATTACACGACGGTTTAACAAAACAGTCGTGTAAACAAAGGATTACACGACGGTTTTGATGAACCGTCGTGTAATCCGCCGGATTGCACGACGGTTTTGTTGGAACCGTCGTGTAATCCGGCAGCATTTGAAAAAAAAAAAAAAGGAACGATTACACGACGGTTTTTAGAACCGTCGTGTAATCTTCGGATTACACGACGGTTTTATATAACCGTCGTGTAAGAACCGTCGTGTAATCCTTCTCTCTTTTTTTTTTTTTTTTTTTGAAAATTTTAAAATTTGAAATTTTGAAATTTTGAAAATTTTCGGAGGATTATTACACGACGGTTTTGAGCAAAACCGTCGTGTAATCCTCCGAAAATTTTCAAAATTTTCAGATTTCATGCTTTAGAATTTGCACGAAAACCCATTACTTAAATACACTTTCCTCTTCATTTATCATCATTTTCATCTTCAACCCTCTAGACAACTCAAACTTTTCTCCTCCCCACCTCCTTCGGCCGTCCCCCCCTAACTTAAAATCCGGTCACGCCGCTGCCACTTCAAACTTTTCCCAAACCGCTGCCATAGCCCCGATTTTTTTCCGTTGCCGCCGTCGTCACCACCTCTCTCTCCCGGTGTTCCCATCAAGACCATGACTATTTTTCTTTAAAGAAAAGCAAGGTAACTTTCATATTGCTCAATTTCTTGTTTCTAACAAAACTACGAACACACAATGCTTTAATAATTTGAGTGGAGTGTAATTTGTAGTGTTGTTTGAATGTTTTTTTTTTAAATTGTTGCTCTTTGGAGATGAATGTTTTGTGCACGGTTTTGGCACTCTACACACATTTTTTAACATGGTTTTTATCCGCTCACCACATGCTCGATGAAATGCCAAAATGGATTTTTGTTTTGGATAATCATATGGAATTTGATTCTAGTGTAATTGGGCTTAAATTAAAAAAAAATAGGCTTTTTTTTGGTGATAGCACACATTACACGATGGTTTTGCTCCGAAACCGTCGTGTAATGTGTGTCATTGCCAAAAAAAAGCCTATTGTTTTTAAATTCAAGCCTAATTACACGACGGTTTTGAGCAAAACCGTCGTGTAATGGTACACATTACACGACGGTTTTTGAGGAAAACCGTCGTGTAAAGTTCTCAATTTGCGGCGTTTGCTACTATATTTCTTGATTCGACGACGGTGTGAACCGTCGTGTAATATTGAGATACCACGACGGTTTTGGAACCGTCGTGATATCTTCCACGACGTTGGATTACACGACGGTTGTCTAACCGTCGTGTAAACTTTACACGACGGTAAATAACCGTCATGTAATCCACAATTTTTAGTAGTGCCATTTAATTTCTTGAATTTCAAAACTCTTATAGGACTATCTTTTCCCCATTATCACTGACGAAAATTATAATTTATTTTTAAATTAATTGCTCTCATGATCCCTAAACTCTTTAAAAAGATGCCGCTTGATCCTTCAACCTTTTTTATTATTAAAAGGAACCCAAATTTTTAAAAAGAGTGCAAATAAGGGCAAAACCCTAACGGCCATCAGAAAATAAACGGTTTTGACCCACTTAAGCAAAACATGTCTTCAATTAGAGGACATTTTAGTAAAAGTGTATGTTCAATTTAACCAAATAATAATTAAAAATAAAAAAAGCTTATTCACGCACACTTAAAGAGAAAAGCAGATTAAAGAATATTTTAAAAAGTATTTAAAAAAAAAAAAGAACTTATTTTCTCTCTGCAATTGTACTCGTCGTAGAAAACAAGCGGTTTTGCTGGGGCTGTGGCGAGGGTGAGCTCGTCGATGGTGGTTGGAGATGACCAGATCAGCCTCCGTTGAGACCGTTCTCTTCGCGAGCCGCTGCAACAGGTTCGCAATGGAGGGATCTCGTGACGGAGGTGGGACTCGCGATGAGGGCATGGGTTCTTGACGACGGGGATCTCGCAAAAGGAAGTCGCCGACCCGTCTACTACGGCACCGGATGCATCAGCTGCTTCCTCTGGCTCAAAATAATTAAAAAAGAAAAAAGAAAAGAAAAGAATATAAAAATAATGGATCAGAAAGTTAAAAATAAAAAGTGAGGGTTTTTGGTCCGACCAATAAATAGATTATTAGGTAAATAGAAAATTTTGTGCTAACAAATAGATTATTTATCTAATAAAATTTTTTACTTAATGTTATTTATTTTAAATATTTTCAAAATATGCTATTTTATTTCAATTGTTTACTGATTTGAAGGTGTCTTTTCTGATCGTGGTTGATTTTCCTTGCTTTAAAACTTCCTTCAAACGGGTAAGTGACCGTGTTGGTTGATTCTTGACTTGATTACATAATATCTTTGTATGATTTCTGAGCAAGATTAAATCTAGAAAGTTTACTGATCTGAACGCTTCAATCTTAGAATGGTCCTTGGATCAATCTGGGGAGTTGACCTCTCAGCTAGATACTGTAGAGTCGATCTGGCTCTCAGATTGATCTGACTAGCTATTGGCTTTATTTTTCTCTTGATATTCTTGAGTTAACATGTGGATGAAGATATATGAGATACAAAATCTGACCTCAACACCTATTTTTATCACAACCTATTATCCACAACCCGACTTCTCCAAGTTAACATGAATAAGAGCTTACTTTAAAAAAATTAACAAAAAAAATAATAAAAGAAAGAAAAAAGAGTGCTCTACAAACTAGTTGACTTGACATTAGAGAGGGAGGGTGGTTTTCTTTTTTTTCTCTTTTTTTTTTTTTTTTCAAACGAAGTTGGCTCTTTTTAAATTTTGCTAATGGATTGAAATTTTCTTTCACGAAAGTCCAACAGCAAGCAAGCAAAAAAAAAAAAAAAAAAACACTGAAATTAACATTTCTCTCGTGTACATGTGACGTCATCTAGCAAGTCGTCATTAAAGAGAAGAAAACAACCTTTCTACATGTCTTTTTCATTAACGTGTAATAATTTCTTTGATTAACGTGTCTTTTTCATTCGAACCATTGCATCATTTTTATTACATTTTAATTCCCATTTAATATTATCAGGTGGGAAACCTTGATCAATTCTATACAGATACAAATTTATAAGGCCAGTCATTTCTGGCAAATAATTGAGAGTGCAGTTCTTCAATAATACGTTTGCATACAAAGTGAATGTGGTTGTTCAGAATTGAAAAAATTCCGAATAATTTAATTTAGAAGATGATTTTCACCAATGCCATTAAAAAACCAAAATTAATATGATATAATACTCTTTTAACCTATGTTTTGATAATCATTTATTGGAAATTTACGTCATAAAGTGAGAAATTAAATTAAAGTTTTCTATTGTCCAAAAGCCTTTTCTCCTACACGACATAAATGTATACAAATGAGTACAGACAGCAAGTTTTGAGTAGTTTATTAAAAAATAAAAAGTATATATTCTATAAAACTTTTGACATTCATGGAATTAAAAGGAGAAAAATCAAAATCAAATTGTCAATGATAGAAAATAAATCTAAGAAAGTGAGGTTTCTTGCGGGTGATATGAATGTGGAGTTGAACTGTCAAATTAGTATGGATGAAACCTAGTGGATTAAGTTGATTGTGGGTCCATAGAAAGGTAGATAGACTATTAGACCAATTTCTTGTAATTACAACGGATATGTTTGTCTTTGAAAAATTTGTGGATACAACCCTTAAAATACATAAATTTTTTATTTTTTTCCTCCCCTACCTTGGAGTTTTAACTTTATTTATTTTTCGTTTGACTTTTCTTTTTTACTTTATGATGAAATGACAAAAGTATCCTCACAGGTCTATTTCAATATATTTTCTCTCGTCTCTCCACTCTTTCTCTCTCTTCCTTTCCCCACTCTCTCTCCTTGGCACCACATCTCTCTCTGTGTCTCACAAATCTATTTCAGATATATTTTCTCTCTCATTTAAGGTCGTTTCCTTAATACAAAAAATAAATAAATAAATAAAAAGAGATACACAAACCAGTGATCGTTTACATCCCATCCGATAGCCTTCCATAAATACTTATACATTACTTGGTTCGTTGAAACAAAAATAAATACTACATTTTAATTCACTAGATTTACGAATCGCATCGAAAATTTATTCCGAGGTTATCATACATCAATAATTAAAAGCCAGAGTTCGACTAATTAGTAAAGGGTTGGATAGTTGATTTTATTATTATTATTAATATTGTTATTATTATTACAAAAGATAAGGGAGGACAACTAATTATGTGAAGAGAAACAAGAAAATGCCCAAAGGTTGAATCCTCTTAGAACTCAATCCCGCACGCACCAAGTTTACTAAAAAAAAATTACAAAATTTGAACAAGCAAAGAACGAAGTACAAGGCGGTGGATGATGAAGAAATAGCTGGTGCTCAGTTTTGTTTCGTTGGAATCATATATCTTCCTTTCAAGTTTTGGTCACCATTAAATATCTTTTTTTTTTTTTTTTTTTTAACCATTGAGTATTCACGGAGTAGAAGGCAGTGGGTGAATAAAGCAGATTTTTATTTGAATTTTAGAAACAATTATTGTTTTTATAAGATATTCATTGTAAATAAATATCTAAATGAAGTGGTATAAGTCATGGCCAGTTGGTAAAGTTAATTACTTCGTGGCATGTCTTAATTAGATAAGTGTGGATCGTGCTATTCGGGCAAATGGTTTGTTTGGTAAAACCATTTAACTTAAACTAAACTGTATTTTTTCATCTCAGTTTTTATCTTTTTCTGAAAAGTCAACAAAAGTTATAACTAATTTAAAAAAAATCAGCCAACTCAAACTTAAATATTTCAAATTAAACCGTTTCACCAAACAGACCATAAATAAGAGCCGTCAAACTTAATAAAATGACAACACATGAAAAGTAACTCGAGGACACATGAGGAGACAATGACTTTTTAAGAACAAATTAAGATCATTTCTCTCTTAGAGGGAGATACTCTCCCTCCGGGCCCACCGTATTTATCTTAGAGAGGGGTATAGGCGGAGTGAGGATGTTAAGACTATTGGTAACATTTTAAAAATCTTTTGCACAAGCAAAATAAAGCAGTTGATGGTGCTCGGAGGATTAAGGCACAAGTTTACTTTAGATTAGTTGAGGAGAACTAGTTGAGATTTAAAGTAAAGTTTCCTTTTTTCCACTAAAATTACCTTTCTTTATATTTTGGGACTCTGGATAAAATGCCACAAAATTATGTATTGGATTGATTTTTGCTATACAAAAAAAAAAAAAAAAAACTCTTGCTAGAAATGTCATATATGACATCATAAATATTTATTCATTTCTTTATTGTAAAACATCAATTATAATTAATTATTAGTATCCATGATCTAACCATATGGGTTACCAACAGTAACTAGTTGGTTACCGATTGCAGACTGGTTCCTGATCGGTAGCCACCATCGTCGGTGGGTAACCGATTGGTTACCCAATGGTAACCAACTAGTTATCGACAGCCGATGGGTTTTCAATTGACAACCACAGTTGTCGGCAGGTAACAAGTTAGTTTTCAAATGATAACCAGTTGGTCACCAACCACCGGTGGGTTTCCAATCAGTAGCCACCGTCATTGGCAAGTAACCAGTAAGTTCAAATTGTTACCAATTGGTTACTGACTGTGACCACCTCCTCTAGTGGGCTACTGGCAGATAACTAACTAATTACCAATCGGTAACTGTTAAATTCATCAAATTTTTCATGTTTGATCACCAGTTACTAAACAAATCCCAAACATTCCTTGAAATCACAAAACCAAACAGTTCGCAAACACACACCAAACACTATGAATGACTCCCCAAAAAAAAAAAAAAAAGATCGCATGAGGACAAGCCGACCGGATGTCCTCCATACACCGGAGCTATCACTACGAGTGGGGAGACACCATTGATGGAAAACGATGATTTACCAACATCGGAGTGGGGAGAGGTCATCGTCGATTACGCTAGGGTGGTGTACCTAATGCCGTAGCTGTCAACGGGAGATCTGTGTTGGAAAATAATTGAACATGTGGGCCTACATATGTAATTAAATGTGTATTATAGGCTATCATAAAGTTCAGTTCATTTAAAGTGATCTGGCTAAGGTTTATTTTATTGGGCTTTAGGCATTAATTAAAGTATGGGTTTATTATGTGTAGAGGCCTAATTTCATATTTCTAATTTTATGATGGGCCAAATTAGAAATATGAAAAGAATATAACTACTGCAGTTATATTAAATGGTTATGGTCCCCAATTCATACGATACATTATATTCTATTCTCTCTGACATCTCATCATCAGGAAGAATACAGAGATTTCTCTCTAAAGAAAATTGTATTGAATTGGAAGATCCATAACCCATAATCGTCTCCTTCTCATGGATCAAGGTATGCTTCCGCTTTCATTCTCTTGATGATTTGACATGGTGGATCTTGGATGAATTGGATTCTTTCCATTAAAGATTTCGGTTTCTTATTCTAACAAGTGGTATCAGAGCATTCTCCATGTTAAACCATTAAGAATTAAGTTTTCTTTCTAAATTAGGTTTGGTTTTGAAGGATTTAAGAATGGTTATGGTTATGGATTTTTTGATTTTATTTTTTGTTTTAAATTTCCGGATTCAATTTTTTTTGGGATAAATATATATGGATTATATATTGTTTGAAATTTTATATTTATGTTGTTTACGGTTTTGATCATGGATCAAGAATATGGTGTTGGCTGCATTTTTACAGCAAAGGAAGGAAAAAAAAAAAAAATTTGGTGTTGGCTGCCAATGGCCGACGGCTGCAAAGAAGGAAGTAGAAGAAAAGAAAAGAAAATTAGGGTTTTTCTGGGCCTTGAGCCCAATTTCTTTTCTTTTGGGCTGGGTAGGGCTGGATTAGGATCCGGATTGGGTTGACCCGACCCGGTCAATACAGGCAGTTGACCGTTGACTTTTACGTTGACCTTTGATAGTTGACTTTATGTTGACCGTTGACTTTTATCGTTGACCGTTGACCATCGGATTTAATTTTTTTTTTTTCTCATGAAATTCAAATTTTGGTTTATTGGTTATATTTTTTTGGATATTAATATTCTAAAATAGATTAATTAAAGCAACATGTTACCAAAGTACCCTCTCTTGTGTAGATTAATTTATTCGGAATATTAAGATGGTTGTGTGTGTGTGATTCATGCGGATATTGACCGGCCCAAAGGAAGGTTAATATTTGGCAGAATTGCATACACACCTGTGGTAATAGATATGTGACAATTGTAAGGTTTTCAATGTGAGCAATAAGTCGATCCAAAGAAAGGCTTATCGCTTGACAGGATTTATTGTCAATATTTGATTACTACACCAAGAGTACCACTTACAAGTTAATATTTCTGTCCAAAGACTAAATATTAATGTTGTGCTAGGTATCTTGTGATGGGGCCCACCATTATTTGAATTTATTGATTGTTTGATTTGGATTCTTATGTGAACATGTTATTTTGCTTGTTTTGTTCTCTGTTCAGCTAGTGCATCTGCTTCTACTATATCTGCTAATGTCAATTCCATCCCCATGCTAAATGGGACCAACTTCAAGGATTGGGAAGAGAACGTTATGATCGTTCTCGGGTGCATGGATCTAGACCTTGCGCTAAGGATTGAACGACCCGCTGATCTTACGGACAAAAGTTCCACTGAGGAAAAACAGGATATGGAAAGGTGGGATCGTTCAAATCGCATGAGTCTTATGATCATAAAGCGAGGAATTCCGGAAGCCTTTAGGGGCGCTGTGTCCGAAAAAGTTACTACTACCAAGGAGTTTCTTGAGGAAATTCAAAAGCGTTTTGCTAAAAACGATAAGGCTGAAACAAGTACGCTTTTGGCGAGCTTGATTTCAATGAGGTATAAAGGAAAAGGAAACATAAGGGAGTACATCATGGAGATGTCTCATCTTGCTTCAAAACTAAAGACACTAAAGTTAGAGCTGTCTGAGGATTTGCTTGTGCATTTAGTTTTGATTTCGCTTCCTGCACAATTCAGTCAATTTAAGGTCAGTTATAACTGCCAAAAGGACAAATGGTCTCTGAATGAGCTCATTTCTCATTGTGTGCAAGAGGAAGAAAGGATAAAGCAAGAGAAGACCGAAAGTGCTCACTTGGCAAGTACCTCTAAGGACAAGAACAAGAAAAGGAAGAAGGATAAGGAAGCTGCAAGTGGTCCAGCTCAAAAGAAACAGCAAAAGAATCAAGATGAACAATCAGGCTGTTACTTTTGTCACAACCTAGGACATATGAAGAGGGAATGTACCAAATATCATGCTTGGCGTGCAAAGAAAGGTACACTTCTCACTTTGGTTTGTTCTGAGGTTAATTTAGTTTCAGTACCAAGACACACTTGGTGGATAGATTCTGGTGCTACTACTCACATAAGTGTGTCTATGCAGGGTTGCCTGAGTTGCCGAAAGCCAAATGATGCTGAAAAATTCATCTATGTGGGCGATGGCAAATCGGTGGAAGTTGAGGCTATAGGGAATTTTAGGTTATTATTAAAGACTGGATATTATTTGGATTTAAAAGAGA